>JARHVA010001959.1:1800000-1840000 GCA_037957365.1 Torreya grandis | reverse complement strand
TAAAATAATTTGGCACAAGGCTATCACAAATAGTCATACCTTTCCATTTAACTTATAACATAGTAATCATGCTATCACAAGTCCTATCATAGCCTTATGGATATCTAAAATCTATGAAGTATATACATCAAACATACTCACCCTCAATCTAGGGTATATCTTCTCTTATCCCATCGCCCATATGGCTACGGCTCTCCTCTCCTCCTGACTATCTAGTATTCCCATTACCATGGGTGTACCTACTATGGGTAGTCCTAAGACAGCATGTACATCCTCTAAGGTGATACCCACCTCTATGGTATCCCTCTCCACCTCCCACTTAAAATTTTTAGTCAATCATTCCTAGGCTCCTAGGAACATGACTAACAAATAAACTCAAAGGAATCCTACACATGTCTAATATACCTCTTAGGCCTAATGAGATCACTCTAACTCTATACTCAATAAACAAGCACACCAATAAGTCTAAAAGCCATGATGCATCCACTAACTACCAAAATTTGGGCCATCCCTACAACCATAAAATAATAAAAGATGTATTAGATCCTCCATGCCATTCATAATCAAAATACATTCTTTTCAAAATTTAACAAAAACAAGCCTAAATCACTTTAATTTATTCCTTTTTTTTCAAATCAACCTATTTTTAGCCTACTTAGCCATTTTAGCCCTCAATCAGCCATTTTGGGCTCTTATAGCACTCTTTTGGCATATTGCATGCATTTCCATATTATTTTGGACCCTTGGTCAAACACTAGGTTGACCAAAATCTCCTTATTTTGACTAAGTTGACTTAAAAATCTAAGTCAACCCCTCTATTTTTCCTCTCTTAGTACTGAGTTGTCATACTAGATTTTTCTACTAGGTCGGTAGTCTAGAAAAAAAACATCGACACATACCTACTAGGTTGACATTATGGATTTTACCAATTTTTAGCCTACTAGGTCGACTAGGTCGACCTAGTTGTTTTTACCCGTCGATGCCTTACATCTTATGTAATAAATGCCTTATGGCAGTTATTTCTCTAAACCCTTCAAACCCATTTCCTTAAATGGTTTTTCCTGCCCTTATCATCTAATTTGGGTTCATTTCAATGTCTAAAAATTCTTTAAACTACAAATTTATCAAATACACATAATTTCAATAAAAATTTTGAAAACAAGTTTCAAATTCTTAGTTGCCTACCTATATTGCACCCATTATTGTAGTTGGGGATCCTTCTCATCTAGCTTTTTGTCTCCTCGCCATCCTATCTAATGTTGTCTTTCAGATCTCTTTTTTATCTCCTTTAAAAGTCAAAAATAACAAATGACTTCCCTTTAACCTTATTTAAAGTCACTTTTCAAAAAATTAAATCTTTTAAATATTTTTCACCAGATTCCTTGTTTTGCCTATATCTTTATTTCTACTATTTCATTTTTTAAACTATAAAATATTCTAGAATCATGATAACATAGAGAATAATTTCCACTAATATATGTCTATCTTCTAAAAAAATTGATTTTTGGCTATTTTTTTCACTAACTTCTATAGGTTTGCCTAGTGTTCTTCATGTTGGACACTTTCACTTCTCTTGCAATCTAATTTATCTACAACATTAAGATAAGTAAAGGTATGTGTTTTTCAATTTTGTCCTTTCCTTTATCTTATATGCTACTTACTACACTTTATTTGGCATCAACATTATGTGTTATCACATTCTATTCCCGAAGCACCATCTTGTGTTGCACTCATATGACACATGATAATCTTTGAGTGGGCCATATGTATACACATAATATTTTCATAATTTTATCACTTACTGACACGTTGTATCTTGAAGGAACCTATCAAATCTCAATCTCTCTGATTAAGGGGTGTACTAGGAAATGGGTGGGCAGACCATTGGTACTTCACAGGATTATTGTCCCTTTACCACTTATTATCCACACATTTATTCTTGAAAACCTTATCTCTAAGTTTGTTATTTTCTATAGTACCCTCTCTAGTCATTTCTCACATTTTTTCCTCTTTTTCCTCACCTTAATCCCCTTTTGTTAGTCAGTTATACTAGGCCGATTGGGTCAACCCTGTATAGTTTTAGGTGATTTTCACTTAGGAACTAGTTTGGCTCTTGGCTGACCTAGCTCATGACCTAGTGAATAATTGTTTGAAATTGTGCTAGGTCGACTGGGTTGACCATGTCAACTGAGATTTTAGGAAAGGATTAGGGTTAAATCTACCTATATATACAAGATCACTTTGCCATTCTTTAGAGAAGAAAAGAAGAAGTAAGATATATTGTTCATCTTCTTATTGACCATTCTACTTGAGGAGCAAGATTAAGGGTTCATAATTTATTTGGAGATATAGATCTTGTCTTGTAAATAAGTCTTTTGGATGTATTGATAGGTTATGTATCCTAGAGCTAATGTGTCTTTGTCATCCTTACACACCACAACAACCTCTTGTGAAGCACCTTGGCCAAGGGAAATATTGAGGCTTGATGGATTCATCTTCAAAGGTAAGTATTCCTAACTTTATTCCTCTTTTGTAAGATTAGATAGATATGCATTTGTACTTCTCTTTCATGTATTAGGATTTTGTATACATTGATGTGAGTATATATCTCTTATGCATGTTTACTTTTATTTTTTTCTAACCCCCACTTTGTGTCATAAGCTTTGGTGAGCACTAGATTAGATTTACCTTACTTTTTATTAGTTTAGTGAGATATCAAAACATAAGACTCCCTTAGGTTTATTGCATGATTATACTTGACTAGAGGTTTTGGAACCCTCCCTAGCATAATGTATTACGATAAGAGATCCCCTAATCGAGTCTAGTAGATTCCCATATTGGTCATGTTTACTTTAATAAACGTGTCCCTAATCATAAGTGTATGGTATGATATATCTTCTTTGAATTAGGATTGATTTATAAACATGATGTGTTTATGATTGCATACACGTTGCCTGGTACCAGACTAATTCCAATAAGCAATGAGCTTCCTCAAATGGATGTCAACCCACTTTATTTAATTAATATGGTAATAAAATGACATAAATAAATATGGTAATATGCTAAAGATATAGATTTAATAGTTAAAATATGCTTATTCAAGGATAAGGGATCATGCTTTTGAAAGAAAATAATAAGATTAGATCTAATACTTGATTTACCTATCTAGTATTCTACTAAAACTAATTTAGATTTAAGAAAAAATAGTTTATACAGTGATTGATGTTGATTCCTTCATGATTGGTGTTGATTTTATGAATCAACATCGATTCCAATTAGGATCGGTCTTGATTATGATAGAAAGTTAAGATGTTGAAACAGATTGCTAAAGGATAAATTCAAAAGGATCTAAGGTAGCCTAGGAATTTAGCTAGAAATGAATAAGAATTAATGATAGAATAGAAATAATATATTATGAATAAAACCAAATAAACTAACCTTAATTATATTTAATTCTCTAGATATGTATATTGGATTTTTGGGCTTGTTGAAGATTGTCTAATGTTGATTACTACAAGAAGGCCTACTATGAAAGAGCTCAATAACATCATGTAACCTGTTTGGGATAATAATTGTAGTACTTTGGTGTAAAATTATTATCCCTTGTAAATATCAATGCACAAGATTTTATAATCGACGTCGATCCAAAATGGATTGATGTTGATCACAAAAGGATCGATAATGATTCTACTTTTTTTAGCCATATTTTTCTTGGTTGTTTTCAATCATCTGTTAAGCTAAGTAAATAAGTTTCTTGATTTTTACATGGGTTTTGATTATGAAGGAGTCGTTAAAGATATAGATTTACTTGGTTAAAAGGATTTTGTTTAGATATTTCAGGATTATGGGTAGTTAAGATAATTATGATAGTAATTAGTAAAATTAATTACCATAGGTGAAATAGGCAGTATATACATAAAATAAATATTTAATTATAAGTTGACATTTATATATATACATTTACTTCCTTATACTTTAAGTTATATTTTATGTATATACTTTCAGGATGTTTGAGAGAGGTTTCAGGTCTCTAGGAGTTATGATGCAAATTATAGATTTGGGAAGATTCTACCATATTTTAGACTTAACCTATTTCAATATTTCAAGATATTAGACATAGCCTATTTCAGGATTTTAGGATATCAGACTTAAACTATTTCAGGATTTTAGAATATTAGACTTAGCCATAATGCACATGTCATAAAAGACTTATGGTGCATAATTCTAGTGTCTACAAGAAGATTAAATGAAATGAGATAAGTGAAATTAGTGTTGACGAATAGTAATATTAGTGATGATAAATGAAGCGAGTAAATTTAGATATATACAGATTGACTTATCACTAATAAATAACATTATTCTACTTTTAAATATATGGTATTTATAATAACATTCTTGTATTCAAATTTTACATGCATTCTCTAATTTATCAGTCATCAAACCTAGAAAATAAATATATCTTCAATAATAGTCTTTTACCTACATTTAGAGATCAAATTATTTATATTTTATATCCATCATTTTATCATCTAGATTATATGGTCATAGAATTTAAGAAAAATAATATACCATCACATGAGACACTTGCTACATCTCATTCTACAATTTTTACTTATTTGAGTCTCAAATAACACCCTGTGCCTAGTAAGAATAAATATAGACCATGTAATGGCCCCCAATAAGAATAAATTTGTACCTTAGCTTATTTTCATGGTTAAATATTAATAAAGGTTAGAATTTTATTTTTAGACGATCTATATGTTTGTATCATAGTTTATTTCATATACCCTTTCATCATTTTATTTTAGACTTTGAGAAAAGGGATATATGCTTATGATTGCAATAAAAAAAACTTTTAATTATTATACATTTATTTATGTATTTTTATAAAATATAAGTATTGTGATGAATTTGAGTGATGTGCAGGAAATAGAGATTTTCAAATGGGTTCCAATCTTATTTATATATTGATGATGAGATGAGTTTATAAGGATTTGAATTTATTCCATCAAATGGTTACATGAGTTGACATCATGAAAATTAGAGTTTTAGTTATGAACATCTACAATGGGCATAAATATCGATAGTAGGTTAGTGATGAGATGCACTTTATGTATAGCTAATTATATAACACATTGGGCACATGAATACTTAATAGTTTTTTCCTTAATAGCATAAGCATAAGTGGATATTATGTTTAATTTGTATTATAGCCACATGTATATGATAAATAAATAAAATAAGATGAGAAGCACATGTTTCTTGGTCACTAAAGTGTATAGGTGAAAGATATATGAATAAAGGGTATGAATACAAATTGACATGAATATCACCAAAAATGCATCCATAAGCCAAATTTTAGTTAGGATGGAAATATACTCTACATCAAAGTATTATAAAATAAAGAGTTATTTCCATAAAGAAAGTGGTTGGTGAATAATTAAAATGAATATGGATCATGGCAAAGTAACACAATCATTCCAACAATAATAAAATAAATATGGACAAGATTGGAAGCAACCACCAAGAGATCACATTGCATACAACTTATAAATAAAGAAGGATGTTGTGGTAATAAATGACACTCAACAAAGATATACCAAGAAGTAAATGGAATAGAGAGAAAAATCCATAAGAAAACTCATGTCGTAACGTGACTTGACAAAACAATATGAAGTGGTTCAAGAATTAATGGCTACTAAGACTATGTGGGAGAGGGAAGAAATTATAAAAGAGAAAGTAGTCCATGAAAAAATGGGGCACATTCTATGAAGGTTCAACAAGTTATTGTGGTTTGGTTATCTAAAAAGTTAATGTGGTATGGTGGGCCTTGGTTACTTGATAGTAGAGCATAGAGGACATAATAAAAAGGAAAGTTTCTCTAAATAAATAATAACCAATGGAGAATGATATAAAAATATAAATCAAAGATGACTTCAAGTTGATACATGATATGACATATCTACTTGTTAATAATTATTAAGACTAAATGATAAATCAAACGATCCTCCACCTAAACCAACTTTAATTATTTCTGATATAACCTAATTTATATCGTATTATTTTAGTGCCTATTAAATTCTATTTGATATTTTTTTAAATTTATTTTAAATTAAATTAATAACTAATTTTTTAATCTTAAAAATTAATATTTTTTTCTTTTATTTTTTTAATTATTAATAATAATAAATACTTTAAAAAAAACTCAATGCTCTAATTAGTGTTAAATCATTTTTTTTAAAAACATTTGCATCCCAAGGTGCCTCCAATGTGATTTATGTGGTGTTATATGACTTAAATGCTAACCATACATTCCCATTCATCCTACTAGTGAGTGCATATAAATAAAATAAATGATGGACAGATTCATAATCATACTAGAATTCATCAACGCATATCTTTTGACTTTGTTAATCCAAAGTGCTGCTAGATAAGAAATAGACATTCAACATTTTTCACAATTGTGTGTATATAAGAGAATTAATATAGATGTATCTATTAACGATAATATATTATATGTACAAAGGAGACATGCTTATACCATCAATACACACATAAACAATAGCACCTAATTCTTCATCATATTCGTGTTCCAACGTATCTTGGAATCTCTGGACTTCTGATCTCCATAGAGATATTCACACTCCTCCAGGTATGCAATAGGATGCAATTATAATCCAGACTGCCTCTTACAAGTCACACAAGATTTTGCAAATTCCTTTATAATTCTACCTGCAAGTTAGATTGCCCATATGTTCATATCAACCCGGAGATGTTTCAATATTTAACCAGGGGTGATCTGCAAAAGACAAAATAAATCTTCATAAGTCGAATTGTTTTTTAAAAATCTCAAATATTATAACACAGTGAAGCTACAGAAGGCATAGATGGTTTGCTTACTTAATATTTGCTTGGTGGTTAACCGTTCCTCTGGATTCTTTTAGAGCATCCCATAGATAAGGTCTTTGGCCAAGTCTGAAATTTGGGACCAGACGCCATCGTCCAGATCCAAATGGCCCTTCGTAATTCTGTACTTCAATTGGTAAAAGTCTTCTCCCCCAAAAGGAAACTGACCACTGAGCATGGCGTAAAGCATTATTCCTGCGCTCCAAATATCCACTCTCTCCGAATAACCTTCGCCCCCCAAAAGCTCAGGTGCTGCATACACAGGAGTTCCCATTTGTTTATATAACAACTTACCTGCAACAATTTTACAACACCATTGTCATCATTGAAACTCGTACAAATACATATAAATAGCAGATTACATTCCAAACATCGTGGAACAAAAATGAAATTGAATCCATGAACAATCATTATGACAAACCAGTAAACTTTGACAGATCCCACAAGAAAAGCATTGCTCAACATAAAGAATGGTTCCCACCTCTTTCCAAGAATGTAGCAAAGCCGAAGTCTCCAAGCTTGACAACAGTGGGCACACCAGTTAAAAAGATGTTCTTCAGTTTCACAACTCTATGCACTATCCCTTTGGCACGGCAACAATAAATGCTTGTCATAATTTGTTTGAAGATCTTTGCTGCTTCAAATTCAGCAAAAGGACCTCTCTGAGAAACCATGTTAAACAGATCCCCTCCACTACAGAGCTCCATGATTAAGTAAACATGCTCTGAATCCTCGAACACACACTCAAGTTGTACGATCCCCTTGTTACCCAACATCACTTTCATTGTTTCAATTTCTTTTTGAACACAGATTGTGTCTGTTTTTCTAACAGTTTGGCAGCAGAAAGGATTTCTAGTATATTTTTCAAAGCAAATGCTGATTTTATTGCCTACCAAATCCCCAGTAATTTCGAAGTAGTCCTCTAATGAGCCGTCAACAACCGGCAGTCTGCGTATTTCATGAAATGCAGTTCTAAAGAAACCTAATATTCTCTTTTTCAGGTGTATTTGAATGATTTGATAGAAAAGAATAATTTTCACAGCCTCGTCTTCCTCAGGAATATCAATCCGTACTTCTGCCATGTTTTGTTTAAAGACAATGAATATGTGCTCTTGTTAATTGCATCCACAAAACAGCAGATTTAAAATACGTTTGGATGTGCGGAAATGTCGATGTTACGGAAAGCTAATTTTAGGTTTTCTAGCTTTTTTTTCTATAATTAAGGAGAAATGTCTTTGTTTACGCTAAAAGCAGGCCCCCGTATGTCTTTGTTTACGCTAGAACTTAATTTAATTTGTAATTATTTTTATTTATTTTAAAATAAAAATGGATTATTGATTTTTATTTAGTCTTATTTTATTAACGTGAGTGTATTTGTTCATATAGGTGATTTGATGTAATTTAAGTATTATTTGATATAAAAAAATTAGTTTTTATGACTTTAAACCCTTTTTTTCCTTAGTCTATTTTTTTAGTATTTTTTTTAATGTAAGGACCGTCTTTAAAGTCTTAATACCCATCAAAAGCATTTATATGATCCTCTATTTTCCTTTTTGACCCACTTTTAGTTGGGTGAGACCATATGTAGACCTCCAATTCTTAACATCATTTGTGTTGAAATTGTCAATCTTACTCAAATTGCACTTAAATGCACATTTTAGGTCAAAATTCATAAAAGTGCTAAATGGTTCGAACTTGTCGTTTACAAGTGTCAATTTAAGTCAAAGTATCCCTAAATAGGGCAATGCAATTTATGGGTTAGCTAACTTTGATCAATTCATTTTGAGTCAAAATGACAATTTCACCCTTTGTGCTCTTGATCACTCTTTTCTCCTAAATTCGTTGGTACACGCCACGTACCTTTGTTATTTTATGTTGTAAACGTCCTAAATGAAAATACGGTTCTGACACATCTAACGTCACCTTCTAATTCTTCCCGAGTTAAATTACAACTCAGTAATATGACTTTCTGACCATTTTGATTAATTGAGGGTCAATTTTCAAATAATTACACAAATGTTGATTAACCTTGTTTAAGGCTAATTAACCCAAATCAAGAGCTTAAGTGAATTTTTCATGAGAGTTGTTGAATATTTATTTTTGAAAATTGATTCATATTAACTTCATCATCAGGGGAAATCATTTCTTGGGAAGACATCCTTAGGCCATAAATACCACAAATATCAGGATTATGGGTCACGCATGCCTAGTTAATGCCTCACATGCCTCTTCAATTTCCCTTCTTCCAAGGTCATGATGAAGATAATTATGGATTTAATTCTAAATATTAAGACTATTCATGGCCACACATCTCAATCTTGAGATGGACGGTCATGGTTGATCCTGACCAATCTTAAAAATCTATAAATAGAGAGGCCATGGACATGAATTTTAAGCTTGAATATTGCAAAGTTATAATAGTAAATTGTTTCCACAATTCTTTGCATTTTGTTGTCCCCCAAAAATATCGCTCATTTTTGGGACAACATTTGAACTATTTTGGTCCTACAGACCAAAATCCTCTCTTCCCATTTCAAAAAGTGTTCTGAGCATTCAGGTTCTTCATTTTTCAAAGCTTTCTCAGAAATCTACAGACTATGTAGGCTTGAATCTACGGACTCTGCAGGCTTGACTCTACGGACTCTACAGACCAAGTTCTACGGGCTTCACAGGTTGATTTCTATGGATTCTGCAGGAAAGAAGCAGGCTCTCAAAAGAACAAGTTTCTAGCACTTAGTCATTTTCAGGATTGGTTCAATGCCAAGGTTCAACCAAAGCATCCATCGGCTAGCTTTTAAGCAAGAATCGAACCATTGACCCATTAAACCTTGAACCATTTTGGTTCAACGGGTTCAATGGGTTCAAAGGTTCAACATCACCACTAGGAGTTAAGTGCATTTGTCAAAGGTTCAAAGTTCAACCACCTCAAAGTTCCATGGCTTCAAAACACTTAGCGAAAAATGATGCATTGAACCTTGAACAGTGTTGTTTCAACGGTTCAACGGGTTCAACTACCTATTGGTTCAACATGCTTGGTTCAAAGAGATCAAAAAATCAGCCAAATAATGAAGAATGAACAGGTTAAACTGTTGAACCGTTGAACCAAAGATGGTTTAATCGGCAGGTTCAAGGGGTTGTCCCACAACCAAAGGAACAACTGCCCTTGCGGAGGGCCATGAATCAAGTCAAGTGCCCTTGCGGAGGGCCGCGAGCCAAAATGAACAAAGTAAACTCTTTCAAAAAAATGAATAAGGAAAAAATCTTTCAGACATTTTGTCCAAAAGAATTCACCTGGGAAGAGAGCCCAAAGAAAGTGAAGGAAAAGCCCAACTGAAGAGAAAAGCCTGTGAAAAAATGCCTGATAAAAAAAGACAAAGTGTTGCGGAAGCCGCCACATGTCCATTATAAAATAGAGTGGAAGCCACCACGTGTCATCTTCCACAGGACCTTCAAAAGGTTTCTAAAGCTTCTATAAGTTAAGCGGAATGTGTCATGTGTCCTGTTATGACTCAGTAGAACATGACAAGTGTTTCCATCCGCATCCCCCTTTTGAAGTTGCTTGGGCAAGATGTGTTATGGATCCCATTTTTTGTAAGTTTTTAATGAGTTTCATAACAGTGGAACTTGCCACTTATCAAAGACGCAGAAAGGACCCCCAAAAGACTTAGACAAGAAGGGCTAGAAAGGACAAAGAAGTAACATGGACGATTCCAAAGGCAATTTCAATTAAAGTGACTGGCTGAAAAGAGAGCCTAAAGACTCAAATTGCTACAGGGGAGAGAGGAACAAGACCAAAAGACCAAAAATATCTTCAAAGGAGTTATTTCTAATAGGTGAAACAGTGGATCAAGTAGACTTCTAAGTGCAACAAATCAAGGATGCAAGCCTATTTTTCTTCCATGAAGTAATTGCAAATTAGACAGCTGCACAGACATCAAGAAAAAGACCAGACAGTCCATGCTAAGAAGAGACATATTAGAGGAATAGACACGCCATAGTTATGTCAATGCACTGTTCCCAGCATGGTCTCTCCAGACAGAACTAAAAGCGCATTGAAGGCATTCAATTCAGCATGGGCCTTTTTCATAAAAACAAGCACCCAAGTCTTTCTTGGAGCGCTATATATTGTAATCTCTCATTTGTTACAAGGGAGATCTTCTCGCTACCAGAAGCAAAACTCTGCTCAAATTGAAAGGCATTACTAAGACTTTGAGCTCAGATTTTTGTTCATATTTTTTTGATTGAATGAGAAAGCAAGTTACTTGAAGACTTTGTGCTGTTATAGCTTGTGCTACTTTAGGAAATTATTCTTATGTCTATTTCCTAGAAGCATTCTTGTTTATTTGATCTAACAAGTAGAACTAGTGGAAGTAATCAGGAAGGTGTCCTAAAACCAGTTACTTTTAGACTTTGTGCTGATATAATTGTTTTTAGTGTGTGTTTTTATTTTATTTCTGTGTAAAGGACTTTGGGACGACTTTGTGCCCCCATTGTTCTTCGTATCTCACTCTTGGGCAGTCGAGGTGGAGACTTTGCGCTACATTTTAAGTTGCTGGTTACTCTACACCTTTGGTTACCAGTTATTTACCAAAAATATTTTTGTTGTTTACAAGAACAAGCACTTCTGAAAGAACAGAAGCACCTTCTGTCATTTCACTAGGATTTCTACTATTTAGGAAGGGATCTGGCTCTTAGCTGAATGTTACTTTTGAAAGAAGAGAAGTATCTTGACTAATCACCCATGATTTCTCCTTTGATTTGTGAGCATCATCTCTAAAAAAAGAGAGATGGATGGTTTATCCCACCCCTATGTCTTACTTTCTACTTATATATATATATATATATATATATATATATATATATATATATATATATATATATATATATATATATAGCCTCCATATATTTAATAGGGAACCTCCCCTTGATGAGAGGAGAGATTTGTCCCCTATTGATGTAGTAAAATTGCACACCTGGATGACTAATCTCTCTATGTTGTGGTGACAGAAACTATTTTGCTCATCAATTAGCTGGTCGACAAAATATTCACCTAATAGTTTTTGGTGACTCCTCTGGGGACACAGTAGTTTTATGCAATTTGGAACATCAAGTTTCAGATTGAAACATCACCTGTGTCTTACCCATTATCATTATAACCTTATCCATCTTCCCCCATCTCCATTATTTTATCTGGTCTGCAAAACTAGAGCTGTTAGAAAAGAGTGCATAGTTTGAAGCCTCAAGCTGAAGCAAGGCTAGTTTTTTTCCATTTTTGTTCTGTAATCTGGCCACTCCACCCAGATTTGTTATCCCTATTTTTCATAATTAAATCATGGTAGTTTGAGGCCCCTGGGGTAACTCTTTTGGCCCACTTAATTTGACTCCACCCTTACATGAACTCCCATGCAGTTCAAGAAAGAATTTCTCTAAATTCTTTGGTGATGGGATAGTTCACCCTGATGAACACATTGCAACTTTTAGCATAACATGTGGTGTGATAAGGGTGGAATTTGAAGACATGGCATTCAGGCTTTTTTTAGAGACCCTACAAGGTGATGTTGCAGAGTGGTTCTACTATCTGTAAGTTGGATCAGTGACTGAGTGGGACACTCTTAAAGCCAAGTTTGAAGCAAAGTTCAAGCCTGTAGAAGATGCACATGCCTTGCTAGCCCAGCTCACACAGATGAATAAGGAGCCCCATGAACCTATGAGGGACTTCATTGCCAGGTTTGACAAGTTGAGGCACAGAAATCCCATGATCACCTAGTCGACACCTCATAATCTCAAGTGTTTTTTCATCAACTCACAGCTACCTAAAGTGAGTTTCTTGCTGAGATGGGCTAGACACATAGACCTTATTGCTTCTCAAGACTTGGCTACTAAGCTAGAAGATAACCTTATTTTGGTAGGAAAGATAAGAAGAGATCTTAATAGAGATAAATCCTCTTCATCTTCTGAGTATCCATCTATAGGCACCATGGATCAGATGGTGTAAAAGCTGGCAAATGAACTACTAGCCTTGAAAAGGCAAATAGCCCAAAGTATGTCTGCTCCTCCTAATCAAGATATGCCAAGGAGGACATTCCCCAATCATCCATATCAAGGCAATGCTATCAGAAGTCAAGGGCAACCAAATCATCTTCCTCCCCCATAGAGGAACTTTGCCCTTGAATCACCTCTAACCAACTTAGCAGTTGGATATCTAGAAACAGAACATGATTTCTCTTTCCAACCTGAGTTTGAGCAAGAAAATGATGATGATCTCTTCACGTAGGATTAAGAAGAATCAGCTGGTGACTCCCACATTGGTTTCTTGAATTACCAGGATTAACCTAGAAGTGAAGGTGAAGCAGTCGAAGGATCATATGCAGTATTCACCCAGTCTGAGAATCAGTCAGCCCAGCAGGCTGACAAAGAAAAGATAGAGGAGTGACCCCAACCAGTGATTTCAATTGCTAAGTGGAGAACCCCTCTTCCTTTCTAGTCAAAGGACCTGGTGATTGCCAAAAAAGTAAGTACATCAAACATTTCTGCACCTTCTACTTCAAATTCACAGACCAATCCTTCCCCTCCCAAAAACC
Organism: Torreya grandis; assembly: GCA_037957365.1. Taxonomy (NCBI): domain Eukaryota; kingdom Viridiplantae; phylum Streptophyta; class Pinopsida; order Cupressales; family Taxaceae; genus Torreya; species Torreya grandis. The sequence goes on along the minus strand of JARHVA010001959.1, from coordinate 1,826,513 downwards.
AAAAGGATGAACTCTCATCCCCTCTTCCAAGTCTATTTCAGTCATCTGATATAATTGATCATGTCAAAAAATCCAAAATTCAAATGATTGAATTTGAATTCCTGCAAGCCAATCTTGAGCAGTTAAACATTGGTGGAGAACTAAGTGTGGACCTATCTGAGGCAAAAATTGTGGTCACCCAAATGTCAGCCCCTGTAGCTCAAATTTTATTTGAGCCTTCAAGCAAGGGTAATTACTTCTTGACTATAGAGGATGCTCATGTCTTAGCTGATGAAAGTCCTGTAGCTAGTAATTCAGGATTTGATCCAAAAAAGGCATCAAAAGAATTGGTAGGGCATAGTACAAATGAAGAAGGATCTTCCATCTCTAATGAAGAGAAATCTGATAGAAGATTAGCTTTTGATGATGCTTGGATCCTGGAACCCGATGGCAGTAATTATTCTACCAATGTTGGAGCTGGGATTGTGTTGATATCTCTTTAAGGAGATATTTTTCCTTCATGTAAGTTGCAGTTCAGTAACACCAACAACACAGCTGAATGTGAATCTCTGTTGCTTGGGTTGAAGGCTACTCAAGCCCAGGATGGAAAACTCCTTCACACCAAAGGAGATGATGAACTGGTGGTTTGTCAGGGGTCTGAGGGGGATAATCAAAGCATGTGTTGGACTGAACCAATAGAATAGCAAGCTATGGTGGTGGACCATACTGCTGTACTCCAAAGTCAGCAAAAGGAACTCTTCACCAAGAGAGTAAGGAGTTATGGTTTTTAGTTTGAAGACCACGTCCTACCATGGGGCAAGAAGAAGAAAGAGCCAAGAGGAAGACACAAAAAATTGGTTTCCTGGTGGAGAGTTCTATTTGGCCATCACCATTTCTGGGGACAAAATGGTTTCCTATTGGTTTATCAGGATGGCACACCATTCTCACTATCTCACAGTGGGTGGCATCTGAAGCGCTTCAAATCTTGAGGCATCAGATAAGATCATCTGTACATATGTATATTTGTATAGTCTTTAGTTATATTTTTTACTTTTTATTTTCATTTTTGGTGCCTTTATTTTTGGATAGCATGACTCCATAGCCCAATGGCATACTTCAAGGCACTAGAGATTCTGGTTTCTACTCCCCTTAGCTGTTCCAAGTTTTCAACTGAAGGAAGTTCCCCAATTGGAGCCAGCTATTGTTCTCCAAAAATATCGCTCATTTTTAGGACAACATTTGAACTATTTTGGTCCTACAGACCAAAATCCTCTCTTCCCATTTTAGAAATTGTTCTGAGCATTCAGGTTCTTCATTTTTCAAAGCTTTCTTAGAAATCTAAAGACTTTATAGACCAAGTTCTACAGGCTTCACAGGTTGATTTATACATATTCTACAAGAAAGAAGCAAGCTCTCAAAAGAACAAGTTTCTAGCACTTAGTCATTTTCAGGATTGGTTCAATGCCAAGGTTCAACCAAAGCATCCATCGTCCAACTTCTAAGCAAGAATCAAACCATTGAACCATTGAATCTTGAACCATTTTGGTTCAATGGGTTCAATGGGTTCAAAGGCTCAATGTCATCAGTAGGAGTTAAGCGCATTTGTCAAAGGTTCAAAGTTCAACTGCCTCAAAGTTCCATGGCTTCAAAACACTTAGCGAAAAATGATGTGTTGAACCATTGAACCGTTGAACCTTGAACCACGTTGGTTCAATGGTTTAATGGGTTCAATGACCTATTGGTTCAATGCACTTGGTTCAAAGAGATCAAAAAGATAGCCAAATAATGAAAAATGAACAAGTTGAATCGTTGAACTAAAGATGGTTCAATCGGCAAGTTCAAGGAGTTGCCCCATGGCCAAAAGAACAAATGCCCCTGCAGAGGGTCGTGAATCAAGTCAAGTGCCCTTACAGAGGGCTATGAGCCAAAACAAACAAAGCAAACTCTTTCAGAAAAATGAATAAGGCAAAAATCTTTTAGACATTTTGTTCAAAGGAATATACTCGGGAAGAGAGCCCGAAGAAAGTCAAGGAAAATCCTGACTGAAGAGAAAAGCCCACAAAAAAATGTCTGATAAAAAAGACAAAGTGCTGCAGAATCTACCACATGTCCATTATAAAGCAGAGTGGAAGCCACCATGTGTCATCTTCTACAAGACCTTCAAAAGGTTTCTAAAGCTTCTATAAGTTAAGCAAAATGTGTCACGTGTCCTGTTATGACTCAGCAGAATGTGACAAGTGTTTGCATCCACATTCCCATTTTGAAGTTGCTCAGGCAAGACGTGTCATGGATCCCATTTTTTGTAAGTTTCTAATGAGTTTCATAATAGTGGAACTTGCCACTTGTCAAAGACACAAAAAGGACCCCCCAAAGACTTAGACAAGAAGGGCTAGAAAGGACAAAGAAGCAACATGGATGATTCCAAAGGCAAGTTCAATTAAAGTGACTAGCTGAAAAGAGAGCCTGAAGACTCAAATTGCTATAGGGGAGAGAGGAATGAGACCAAAAGACCAGAAATATCTTCAAAGGAGTTATTTCCAGTAGGTGAAACAGTGGATCAAGTAGACTTCTGAGTGCACAAAATCAAGGATGCAAGCCTATTTTTCTTCCATGAAGTAATGGAAAATTAGATAGCTACGTAGACATCAGAAAAAGGACCAGATAGTCCATACTAAGAAGAGACACATTAGAGGAATGGACACACCATAGTTATGGCAATGCATTATTCCCAGCATGGTCCCTCCAGACAGAACTGAAAGCGCATTGAAGGCATTCAATTCAGCATGGGCCTTTTTCATGAAAAAAAGTGCCCAAGTCTTTCTTAGAGTGCTATATATTGTAATCTCTCATTTGTTACAAGGGTGATCTTCCCGCTACTAGAACCAAACTCTGCCTAAATTGAAAGGCATTACTAAGACTTTGAGCTTAGATTGTTGTTCATATTTCTTTGACTGAATGAAAAAGCAAGTTACTTGCAGACTTTGTGCTATTATAGCTTATTCTACTTTAGGAAATTTTTATTATGTCTATTTCCTAAAAGCATTCTTGTTTATTTGATCTAACAAGCAAAACTAGTGGAAGTAATCAGGAAGGTGTCCTGAAACTAGTTACTTTCAGACTTTGTACTGATATAATTGTTTTCAGTGTGTGTTTTTCTTTTTTGTTTCTATGTAAAGGACCTTGAGATGACTTTGTGCTCCCATTGTTCTTCCTATCTCACTCTTGGGAAGTTGAGGTGGAGACTTTGCACTACATTTCAGGCTGTTGGTTACTCTACACCTTTGGTTACCAGTTATTTACCAGAAAGATTCATGTTGTTTGCAAGAATAAGCACTTCTGAAAGAAGAGAATCACCTTCTATCATTTCACCAAAATTTATACTATCTAGGAAGGGATCTGGCTCTTGGCTGAATGTTACTTCTAAAAGAAGAGAAGTACCTTCACCAATCACCTAGGATTTCTCCTTTGATCTGTGAGCATCATCTCTAAAAAAAGAGAGATGGATGGTTTATCCCACCCCTGTGTCTTACTTTTTGCTTATATATATATATATATATATATATATATATATATATATATATATATATATATATATATATATATATATATATATATATATATAGCCTCTGTATATTTAATAGGGAACCTCCCCTTGATGAGAGGAGAGATTTGTCCCCTGTTGATGTAGTAAAATTGCACACATGGACGACCAATCTCCCTATGCTATGGTGATAGGAACTATTTCGCTCACCAATTAGCTAGTTGACAAAATATTCACCTGACACATTTGATCATTGATTTTGTTTGTAAGCTTCATTGATAGGTTAGTTTAGTGATTTGGAGTCATGAGCCTAGGTTTTATGGAGTGTTCTTGAGACATTGGAGGATTTTGCCACCTTTGTTGACAAAGACAAGGATGCTTGATCAAGGGAGAACATGTTTTTGAGCCACAGGGGTATGGTGAATCCATTTGAGAAGGTACTATGATGTTGCTTTCTTTCATTTTGTTTCTTGTTATCCTTTATAATTCCCATAAGAATAAATAGGCTTAGTTAGTTAGTTCTTTATGCATTGTTCATTATTTATGAACTAATATTTGACTAACTTGTTTTGTAATCTTCTCTACAACTTGGCATGCTCGGTGGGACTAGATGCATCCCATACATGAAGAAGATCATTTTACGGCTTTAAAATATTCATTTGGATAATTAAAACTCTTGAAAATTGATTTTCTAACTTTATTTTGTCATTTTTATTTGCCATAGATTTACATAGTAACTGACGTGAGTTAGTAAAACTAACATCAATTAGATTGATTAACCGATGTCAGTTAGTAAAATTGACATTGATTAGATAACTGTCATTGATCACATTAGTATAACCAATGTCAGTTAGATAACCATCATCGGTTAGAAAATGTAACCGACGTTAGTCACTGTGTTTTTCTTAAAACACAGATCTGAGAACTCTTTTTTTAAAGTTCATTATTTCAAACCTAAAAGAGCTTCAAGGCTAACAGACATGCGAACATTTTTTTTACAAGACCAAGCTTGACATGTGCTAAAAACATATTTAAATCACCTTTTTCATGCTTAAAAATCAATTAGAAACTTCGTTTTTGTGTTTAAAAAAAATTAGATGTTTATGGTGAATGTTTTCAAAGTTTACAACTAAGACCAAGGTGTCAAATAAACACCACTCAATCTTTTGAATTTAGTGCTTAAAAATGAACTCATCTTTATAAAAATAAAATTGTCTTCAATAGTTATTTGATCTAATTTTTATTTGGCAAAAAGAGGTATGTTGCATGTATGCTCTTCCATTTATCCCCTTTAGGGAACCCTTGCAATTAAAAGCATCATTCCTATTGCAATTAGGCTAGTCCAAGGTTTAGAAAGAAAGTCATCTAAAGCACTCTTCAAAAACTTGTCAAAGTTTGAGTGACTTTGAAAACAGCCTTAAAGTATTTCTATTTTATGCTTTCTTTATTTTTATGCAAATTTGGCTTGTGAGGGGGACGTCATTACCTCTCATGAGTTCTTTAGGGAAGCTTTGATTCGGAGTTTCATCTCCTGGCATTGAATTTATTTGGCTCCTAATTGGAGTTACACATAGGATTTATCTACATTTAGACATCACACTACACTGAGTGAATAGTAGGATATAGTAGTTGTAAAAAGGACTAGACCTTTTTACAACTAGCCAATGCCACAGTCACCCAATTTCTATTCTTGTATTTTACATTGTTTGACGTGAAAGTCATTGTGTAATCAATTCTAAAACAATTGAAAACTTGTTAGTTTAGTAGACCCCACTTTGTCATACCTTATCAGTTTAGACTTAAGACATTTATTTTTTTTCATTAGCTTACTTGGTCTTGATTTATGTCTCAAACTACTTATTAAATCATTGAACTTAATCAAAACACATTATCCTCAGTTTTTTTGAGCAAGGGAGATGTTACACTGTCCAATTAGAAAATTCATCTTTCCTTTTTCAAATTGTTATCAAATACTTTATGTCATATCATCCACTTTGGCGCAATCATGCTTCCCAATTGAGTCTAGATCTTTCACCAAATTTGTTTAAATCCTTAATTTATAATCCACATTCAAAATTGAACCTTTTTGAGTTCTAAGGGTTGGTGTGTCAAAGTGGGTTCACCATTTGTGCACTAAGCTTGTTTTAACTTGGGTTCAATTTTATATTTAGATTGAAGGTCATTTATTTAGACTCAAAATCACATTATCATCTTAGTGGACTCAAGTCATCTTGTGTATCTCTCACGCTTTGAGTCCTAAAACATATTTTATCTTACTGGAATCATGTGACAATGTTGTGTTGCCTACTTCGTCCTAGCTTTATACTTAGTGATTCATGTATGTTTTTAAATCTTGAGTTGCTTAGTCCATTTTGTCTTCTTCGTAATCCAGAGAGCTTTCCTCTAAACTTTTAGGTTCAACTTGTCAAAGTTGAAACTAGCTTTTATAGTATGGGTGTATCACAAAGATCTAGGTTTTGGTGTACTAGTTTTCAACTTGGGTCTTTGAGTTACCTTATCCTCTTCTAATCTATATGATTTAAACCTTACCAAAGGTTGAGTAAACTTGTGAACCAAATATTTTAAATTATGCATGGTTTCAAACCACCCTCCCTTATAGTCTCATTGGTACCTTGGTGATTTGTTTAAACAAGAGCCAAAGCATACTTTGTTTGGTTTCCAAGCATTAGTCCAAAGTTAGTCAAACACACAAAACAGCGCTTTTAGACATGACTCAAAGGTTCACTCATAGTGGGCCCTTATATGGCCTTAGTTATGAAGATGAGCAATTTTATGATGGTCAAGATAACCCTATTTTTTTTTATGATATCCCCACAATAGTAGGATCTGAAAATGATTACAATGAATACCAACCCCAAAAATATCAAGATGAAGCCCTTCTTAGATTGATAGAATTAGGTGCTAGATTACCTTTTGACTTTCCTATAGAAAAATTGCATACCTTAGAGAAAGAAAATAATGATGGCAAGAGAAAGATTTTGCACAAATAGACATACCTTTTTCCTCTAACAAAGGAAAAGAAATACAAACAGAGTCAAAACCCACAAATCTAGATCTTCTAGCTAAGATCAAGATAATAAGTCAATGATATGCAGATTAACTTGTCACAAACTTAATTGACTCCCCATTTACCACTTCAATTCATAATGATACATTGAAATAATAAATAAATATAGTTGAAAGTATGAAATAAATATTAGATGAGGACATTACCATAGTGGATCAAGGTAATCTAAATGAATAATTAAAGTCACAAGAGACCTTACAAAGTGTTCCATTTGACATGAAACATACATTATTCAATCATCAAGAACCTCTTATTACTTTACAAACTCAAAAACTCAAACATTTATTTTGAATTGAGGAAATCCCTCAAGACAATTTGGCTAGTTCTTTTCAACCGCCACAAAAATTGGTAAATAAACATAGAAATTTTCAAAATCAACAAAGTATGAAATAGTCAAATTCAGAGAATGTTTTACAATCCAAGAATCAACGGCCTATATTCTCAACTCAAGGAGCAAATCACAACCAAATCATGGATCAAAAGGTATACACTCCCTATAGATCCACACAAAACTAGGGGCTTATTCCACCCCAATAGAAACAAAACTAGGGGCACATTCCACCCCAACAATAACAAAACTAGGGGAACATTCCACCCCAACAACAATAAAACTAGGGGCACATTCCACCCCAATAGCAATGAAATCAGGGGCACATTCCACCCTAACAACATCTTATTCAATCCATAAATGCACCAAACATGCAAGAATGGAATTCTATGAAGGAAATTGTTTAAAGATTAGAGATGAATAATAGAGTCAAAAAATATAAATTTGATGAGATATGCCCATATCCATTTGATTTATCTATTCTTCAAAACCCCTTTCCATCTCATTTTGAGGCACCCAAATTTCACAAGTACAAAGGAAAAGGAGATCCATGTGATCACATATAGGCATTCTTCATCTTATTTCAAGAGGTTACTTATAGTAGCAAGTATTTACTATGACTATTTTCATGAAGTTTAGTAGGACAAGATCTTGATTGGCCACTTAAACTACTTAAGGGATCAATTTTAGATTAGAATGACTTATCAAAAAGTTTATTAACCATTTCTCATATAACATAGAACATGAATTAACCGTTGTTGACTTATACAAAGCCAAGCAATGTGATGGTGAAATTTTTGCCACATATCTACAAAGGTAGAGAGCATTAGCAAGTTGCTTTCAACATAATTTTCTAGAAAAATAGTTGGTTGATATCTTTACATAGAATTTACATCCTGAAGTTGTGCATAATCTACAGTTAGCTTGTGCTAACTCATTTGAAGAAATTATTGACAAAGGAGTGCGAATTGAGAAGGCTCTTATTACTAAGGGTCTTGTTAAGATTTTTACACAAGGTCAAGTGTCTAATCAAACTAAATCATAAATTCAAATAGTTATGTAGGATAAGTCTAAAGTCTTTAGCAAAAATAAGAACATGGTTGGAAATGGGGTGACTGAAACAAGACATGTACAAACGGTACAGGCTATGCCTCCTCTAAATGTACAATTAACTCGCCCAAATCCACTACCTAATTTTTAGAGACAACCTCCATGAAGGACATTTCATAACAATTTTAGAGTCTTTATCAAGTTAGGGGAATCAGTTGAAACAATATTACAAAAGCTTGTTGTAGCTAATTTAATTGTATGGCTAGTATCAAGGCCATTTCCTCAAGATCAACCAAAATTAGATTGGTACAAAGATAATGAATGGTGTAATTTTCATCATGTTTCTAGTCACGATGTATATCATTGCATTCAATTATGACATATTATTGAGGACTTTATTGAAAGTGGTGAACTATAAATTAAGTTTGCCCCTAAGCAAGACACAAGTTAGGATATGGGAATCTACAAAGACCCTTTTCCTTGACATGATCCACCACCACCACCAATAAAAAATCAAAGTGGTCAAAATCAAGGATAGAGGTAGAATCAAAATCAACAATAAGATCAGAATTGTAATGAGCATAATCAAGATCATAATGTCCATACTAATAATATGGCTTATAACAATGTACCTTACAACTATAATAATACTATGAGATGTATTTTTGCAACCCATATTACCACTATTACCATAAAACCATGTGGACAATCTCATGTTCCTTGAAAAAAAGGACCCATCATTATAGGGTCAGCACCCTCTCCCCTAGTAATACCATGTCAGGTTCACATCATCATGTTGCTACTCTATTTACACAGGTTACTAATCCTAAAAAACAACACCTTTCTTCTAATTATAAAGGTTCCTCATTGACCCAAAATTGTAACAATATAATTAGTCACCCATGAGTCACCATCCAAGGCCCTTTGCCTTCCTCTTCTAATTATAATAACTCCTTACCACCTCTAGGTTATGCAGTCACAACTAGTCACCCATGAGTTTCCATCTAGGGTCCTTCACCCACTTCTTCCATAAAACCCAATAAGAAAATTGTGCCAATGGTTTCAAAGATGAATACTATCCCAACAAAGACTAAAATGGTTCAATCCACAATTCAAACTCCTTATAGTCTAATGGATCAATTAGATAAAATCCCTATACAAATTTCTATATTAGAACTCTTATAGACATCTGATGTCCATAGAACCATCTTCAACAAAAAATTTCAAGAGTCCATTGTGCCTAATGATATAAACCTTGATCAGTTCTAGAACCTAGTTAGACACTTATCTTCATTTAGACAAATCACATTTGATCAAAAAGACATGTCCACCCTCGGCCCAAGCCATAATAACCCACTATACATTTAGATAATCATTGGAGAACACTTGATCAAGTGGGTTCTTATAGATAATAGTTCATGGGTTGAACATCATATCTCTTAAATTGGTATGATGATTGAGCTACATGGATAAATACATTCATCCATAAACTATTACAATCAAGGCTTACAACAATGCTAAGAGGGAGTCATCTAGTATAATTTGGTTGCCAGTCATGGTTGGGTCTATTTCTCATCACAGATTATTCCATATTGTGGATATTGAGCTTCCTTATAACATACTTCTTGGTCATCCTTGGATCCATGAAGTATAGGTAATTTCATCTACTCTTCACCAATGCCTTAAGTTTCCCCATGATGGGATCAAAGTTACTATTCCCACTGATCAACAACCATATCAATACTACAAACATCTTGAAGTAGAGTTTCATAATTATAACTATTGCCCAGGTTCTAAATTCATTGTAAAGAAGAACAAAGCCATCATTTCTCATCCATCTCCATCTAATTATATAGACCCAGGTGATCTATCCTCCACTTTGGTCAATCCATTTCTTGTAGCTCTGGCTAAGTAGGGTATTATTAAAGATGTAGGCATTTCCATCCATCTGAAGGAAGTACTCCATATTGAAAAATTACCAAAATACCCTAAAATATTTGGTAAGCCTAAAACTTCTCATACTCTTAATAGACCTGATCAAATTTGACAACCAAAGAAGAAACAACCAAAACCTCCTGTAGTTTTTGTACCTATAATCACACCAAAAAAAGATAGAGAGGCTTTTACCAAGGGAGATTGGTTATGTTCTGAATGCCTTGTTGATTATTTTTAGAATCTAAAGTATCTTATCCCTAACATGATAATGGATCATCTTGACTATATAGGGAAAGGCCTTGGCCCATAGGCACAAGGAATTTTATAACCCTTATCAGTTGGATTTATTAATTAGAATCATGGTCTCGAATTTAAACCACCAAAGGATGACCTCATGACATTTAATAGTGACTCTTCCAAAGTGATTAGTAAGGAGACTCCTAGAAGTGACACAACATCCCATTATAGCCTTTTTGATGAGTTTTTTGACTCAAATTTATTTGATTCAAATTCCATATTGACCATAAAATCTATTGAAGCTTCCCATCCTGAATCAAAAACTCATCCTAATGCTGCTTCCCTTCTTGAATCAAGACATTATATATTTACCATTGGCACTTCCCATCCTAAAGCAAACCCTTACTATAACCTATGTCTTTTCCATCCTAAACTCATAGATTGGGATCATCAAAATTCATTCATATGCCTTGATGAGTTTCAAAATGAAGAATTGATTACATAATACATGGGCCTATGAGATGCATTCCCCATTGGTGATCATAAGCAAGGTTTTGACTTTTCATTAGATTGTTTTGCCTACTTTGGAGAGAGGGAAAACTTTCTTGGTCATAATAAATAACAAACATCAAGATATTTAGGTGAAAACCTCTTTGAGGCACGTGTCGATCAAGGAAAAAGTAAAGAAAAAGACAAGACTTTGAGTGAAACCCTATTTCAGGTGCTCCCAAGTGGGAAAATTTGCTCTTCCCTTCAGGGTGTAGAAATCCCATCTATCCCAAGTTCCATAACTAGTACAAGCATCTCTATGTAATAATATTAAATATTTGACCATCTTGCTCTTGAGTTTCCAGAGGTTTTTGCCAATTAGTCTTGACCTGAGAAGGTAGATTCTGATTCTTCATATTATCCAAATCTTTAGGAGGAACAACAAGAAGATATAGCAGAGGAAAATGATCATGACCATACATTGCCTATAATTTTATAAGATGGCTCCAAAATCCTTATGCAGATCATAATAGAAGTGAATTTGGGAACCCATGAGGATCCCAAAATTATTTATATTAGAGCTTCCCTTACTAAATTATAATGTGAACATATTATATCCATTCTTAAGGATTATATAGACATCTTTGCATGGGCATACTCTGACATGACAAGCTTGGACCTAGATTTAGTTATGCATCATCTTGTTATTCATCCAGGTGCTAAACTAGTCAAGAAAAAATTAAGAAAGATGCATCCACGCATCACCCTTTTGGTTAAGGATGAGTTGGAAAAAAATTTAGGAGCCAATTTTATCAGACCACTAGACTAATCTGAATGTATTTTTAACATAGTACCAATGAGTAAAAAGACCCTAGGCATACGTATTTGTACTATTTTTTGTAATATCAACAAAGCATGCCCTAAAGATGATTTTCCTCTGCCTAATATCAACATGATCATCAAATCAATTGTTGGGTATGAGATGTTATCCTTAATGGATAGATTTTTTGGTTACAATCATATCAAAATAGCCCCTGAAGACCAACATAAGACCACGTTCACCACTCTTTGGGGTACATTATATTACCAAGTCATGCCATTTGGTTTGAAGAATGTTGGAGCCACTTATCAGTGTGAAATGACTATCATTTTCCATGACATGATACATGACATTATCGAGGATTATGTTTATGATATACTAGCAAAATCAATAACAAGAGCTAGACATCTTGACATTCTACAAAAAATATTTGAGAGGCTTCATGCATATAAAGTCTGCTTGAATCCTAATAAATGTGTCTTTGGAGTCACATTAGGAAAATTTATAGGGTTCATTGTATCACAATAAGGGATCAAAGTCGACCTTAAAAAGGTCAACATTATCATGGAAATGCCTCCACCAAATAATCTTAAATAGTTGTGAGGCCTATAAGGAAAGATCTAGTCTATAAGTAGGTTCATTTCTTAATTAGCAGATAAGTGCCACCCATTTACCCATCTCTTAAAGAATGGGATAACATTTTAGTGGGATGAATATTTTCAAATAGCATTTACAAAGCTTAAAATAAACTTGGCCAATCTACCAGTCTTATGACCTCCAACACAAGGAAAGCCACTACTTCTTTATATATCAGCCATGGAACTTGCACTGGGGGAACTTTTGGCTCAGTATGATGATCATCATAAGGAACACATTGTTTATTATTTAAGCCACACATTGGTAGCCTCTAAACATAGTTATATTCCTATTGAGAAGGCATGTTTAGCTATGGTGTTCACCACTCAAAAATTGTGACATTATATGCTAAATAACAAAAATATTATTATCGCCAAGGTAGATCCTCTCAAGTTCCTCTCATCTAAAGTAGCTCTTCAATAATGCATGGCTAAATGGATTATGCTCCTCAATGAGTTTGATATTGAGTACCAGAATCAAAAGGCAATCAAAGGACAAGTTCTTGCCAACCAACTTACAGAGGATCCTATTATGGCCACTCAACCTCTCAACTTTGACCTTCCAGATGACTCTATCATGATGATAGAATAAGCATCACAAGAACCTGAATATTCGATGCTCTATTTTTATGGATCTTCACATCTTGAGGGTCTAGAGTTGGAATATTGTTGATCACACCATAGGGGGATTTGATCCCCAAAGCATTTCATATACAATTTTAGTGTACAAATAATATGGCTAAAAATGAGGCATTGGATGCAGGGCTCCATCTTTCTATATAGTGGAATATTTAAATCTTAAAGGTCTATAAAGATTAGTAGCTAATCATAAATTAGACAACTAACCATTATCAAACAAGAGATGATAAGCTTGTTCCTTACAAGCAAATTATTGATAACCTCAAAACACATTTTAAATCTCTATAGTTTGAGCAAGTTCTACGAGTCAACAATACATATGTGGATGTCATGGCAAAAATTGGTTCCATGATTCAAATGCATGATGGTTATAAAGAGTATTAGTTACTGATTGAAAATCTTCTTTAGCTGGTACATATTCTATCAGATTTAGAGAGGATATACACCATTGTTAATATTAATCCCTCACTTGAGCTACCATGGTACCAATATTTCTATAAATATTTCCATAGTCATGTATTTCCCACCAACCTTTCCAATAACCAACAAAAACTCTTCCTTCGTCACTTAACATGTTATATCCTCCTCAAAAACATACTTTATTGTAAAGGCTATGATGGAATGCTTCTTCATTATTTATCTTTGGGAGAATCCAAGCTAGCACTAAAGGAGGTTCATGAAGGAATGTGTGGGGACCATACCAATGGTGTAGTCCTAGCAAAGAAATTCCTCAGAATAGGCTATTATTAGCCAAAAATGGAGATAGATGCTTGTAATTATGTAAAGAAGTGTGTTCCTTGTCAGCAGTATGGCAACTTGATACATGCACCTTCCTTACCATTGCAGCTAATTACAACACCATGGCCATTCTCAACATGGGGTCTCAATCTCATTGGTAAAATTAACCCGACATATTCAAATGGCCATAAGCACATTTTGACTACAATCGAGTACTTTACCAAGTGGATTGAAGCCATTCTTCTCACTTATGTTATCAAAAAATAAATAACCAAATTCATTCATTACCATATCATCTGCTGATATGGCATCCCAACTCGTATTATATCCAATAATGGTGGATCCTTTGTGAACTAAGATGTGAAATCTCTTTATGCAAAATTCAAGATCAAGCATAAAAAATCCACTCCATATAACCCAAAAGGTAATGGACAAGATGAGGCGTCAAATCAAACCATTCTAGCCATCTTAAAGAAGATTGTCAATTATGTTATCCATAATTAGCACTTACAACTCTTTCCTACCCTTTGGGCTTATAGAACTAGTCATCACACCCCAACTGGAGATACTCCATACTCCCTTATTTTTGGCACTAAAGCTATCATTCTGATCAAGATTGAGATCCCATCATTAAGAATATCACTGAAGCACATTGAAGATAATGAATACTATAGATCCTTACAACTGCATGAACTAGAGCTTCTTGATGATAAGTGTTTGGCTACCCTAGAAAACTTGAGGGCCTATCAGAATAGATTGTGGAGAAGTTACAACAAATGCATTCTCCCTCAAGAATTTGAGATTGGTGACTTAGTTTTGAAAGAGAACCAAAAGAATATGAATGTTGAACCCAAAAAGAAAGGCAAGTTTCAGCCTAATTGGTTAGGACCATATATTTTCATAGCAAACTATGGATCAAGAGCATATCGATTGGCTAAACCTAATAGTGAAGAACTTTCAAAGCCCATGAACATTATACACCTTAAGAGGTTATATGTATGAACAACTTTGAACCATTGTCTATAAGACCCTTGACTTGGGGGCAACTTGTGTTGTCATAATTTTATCCCACCTTTTTATCTTACCTTGAACACATTTTATACTACCTTGGTCCACTTTTCATGATTCTTGACAGTAAAGGCTTTGAACCCTTAGCACTCTGAACATATTCTTCATCCCATTCTAGATTGTTATCTTTGAGAAGCATATTTTTTGTTATGTCTAAGGCATGTTATAATCTTGAACACTTTTTATTCCTTGACCAATTATGATCTAGATTATGTCTTATAAACATTATGAACATCCTCAGTGGTAGTTCTATAAAGCAATTCAACCAAGACGGTATTGTGCAGCTTTTGACAAGTGAATAGAAACATCTTCTCAATTATAGACTATTGCTACAATGTTATAGATATGTGAATATCGATACTTATTTTTTACTTCAAGTTACACATTATTTTATATCACATTTATTGGTCTTTATTGTTTTATCTAGATCTTCGCTCTCACCAATTTATGAGCATTGGCTATTGCAGTCAGTTTAGCTATCTTATTGGAACTCTACTCTCAAGATGTGCATCTCCTTGACTAGATGGTCCCACCTTATGTATATTTTATCTCGAAAACATTATAAATACTTTGAAAATACCAAAAACATCATAACATGATCCAAAAAATAATAAAAACATTGTCTCACACTTTTATACATTTGTACATTCTCATTCCACCATGCTACGCTCTTGCCATTTTTCAAGCACAAAAACACCAATTCATTTCATCTTCTCCCACGCACTTTCCATTTTGCAAGATAATTCTTCCTCATCTCATCATTTTTTTTTCCAAACCATTCTCATTTGTTTGTCATATCTTCTATTTATTCTATAAATCATGCAAGTCTGATCATCATTTTTTTATTCTATCCCATTTCTTGGGAGAACTATATTTGGCCTGAAGTTCATGTTGGAACATGCATCCATAGAACTATGTAGGTAGTGTCCACTTGTCTGATACATTTGGAGTCAGCTCGGCCAACCCCTTCCTTTTCTTCTCTTCTCCCATTTCTTCTATAATTGTTCCTCTTTAATTAGGGAACAATTGTCATTATTTTGTGTTATGATGTGGTGGAAAGTAACACCTCTACCACACATGCATGAACATTTTTATTTAAACTGCACTAGCTTGGTTTTTATTTGTGTGTGTTTATTTGATTTTTCTTGGTGTTTTTTTGTGTGTTTTATTGGTGTTTTATTGTGCTTTCGGACCTCTCCTTTTCTCTTTTTGTTACTTCTTATCTCCATTCTTGGTCTTGGGTTTCTTTGATTATTTTATTTTTATTTTGCTTTTCTCTTATGTATTCAAGAATGCCTTGATGTTCCACATGGATATTAATTATTCATATCTTGGTCTCATGTTGGTAAGACATTCTTGCCTTTTATTTTTAAAACATTTTTTTCCTACTTAAGATCATATCTTGATTTTAAGTTAGGTTCATTTATGTTTGTCTTTTTCTTTTTCTTTTTTGCTTTTTTGTTTAAATGTAAATCATTGTAACTCTGGTTTTGGTCATTATTTTACCATTATCCTTAGTTATAGGTATTCACATTTGAATTGGCTCAGCCCAATTAGAATATTATGTCATTCTAAGTTATTCATATTTATGATGCCTAATATATTTTGCTATATCAATAACTTTGTGCTCAGGTCTCAAAGTTTTAATGTCAACATCAGCTCTGATGAACGATTCTCAAGAACACTTTACAAAACTTAGGCTCATGATATGGAATTAGGCTTCTAGGTAACATATGTTTAGGATTATGGAGCACACAGTTGATTACCTTTGTATAAGCAACTAAACATAGAATTTAACTAGAAGTAACAAGTAACAAGAAATCAAAAATAACACAGAATATGAGAGACAATACCCAATTGTATTAATACTCTTCCAGAAGGAAATACAACAAAGAAGATGCCACAATCTTCTTCACACTCCTCTAGGGCTCCCACACCTCTAAATCGTACACAGTAAATCTCTTCAAGTGTTCTCTCTCTCAATCACAGTCACAACAAACAACTCAAACATAGAGTTGTTCACCTCCAACCAGTCAGTATAAATACTACCAGTACCACAAGTCAGTAACAATACTACCAGTCCACCAAGTACTCCACATACTCCATGACTGAGTACACCACGTACTCCAAGTAGATCTCACCTGATCTTGCTACTTGTTGTGTTGTTGATCTCCCTGATCTTGCTGCCACCTACAAATCAACTTGGTTTTGCACACCTGTAAACCTAGACCTCACACACACACACACACACACGCACACCTACAGATCAACCAACCTTACTTACACATGTAGATCTCACTTGATCTTGCTATACCACAGATCAACCTGGCCTTGTACACCTACTGACTGAGATCATACACACCTAGAAGAACCCTTGTCCTTGCCTCACCAAGTCCTTATGATTCTCCCTTAGATAGAACCCTTTTGATTCTACAGAAGCCTTCCAGTTCTACAATCTTTACAATACAGCACATGGGTCTATTAAATAGCTCCCATACAAACAATAATTAGACTTCTAATTATAATAATTAGAACCACAGCTCAAGACTAAAATCAGTCTTTACATGCAACCTAGTCATTCAACAACTAACTATTCATGCAACAAATAGTTCTGGAATGCACAGGTGACCGACGTCAGTCCATTTCTATCTGGAGGTGACCGATGTCAACTGACTCCTACTGATGTCAGTTTTCTTATGCACTAAATATGACTGACATCAGTTGATCATGCCAATGTCAGTTGCCCTTACACTCAGCAACCTTCTCCTATTTGCATCCTAGTGAAGCTTTTAGCTCCACAACCTAACAATCTCCCACTTGGAGATAAACAGCTACACTTGTACCTATACCTATACATCATCTAATTTTTTTCTTGGCTTGTATCCCTCTTCAAGCTCAACCTTGAAGACCAACCACCATAGTGAACCCTGTGATGCTCCACATGTCATCCAAGTAACCTGCCGCATCCAAATCTACAAACCCATGTAGAAAAGAACTTGACCCTACATAGCATGAATCCCTGTTACTGGTCCCTCTCAAATATCTAAGAATCCACTAAACTGCCCTCCAATGCTTCTTTTCTATATTGGCTATGAACTTGCTGATAACACCCACTACTTGGGCAATAACAAGTCTAGTACACATGTACTTAGCCTCATCATGTGAATCAAGACACTGTTTATAGAACTGTCCAACCATCAGCATGCTAACCAGTTTCACACAATCATCTAGAGACAAAATCAACCTGTGATCTTCCATGTCTTTAGAAACACACTCATGCCAAAGAATTTTGCTCCTCCTAAATCCTTCATGACATACCACTGAACTAACTTTACCTTTAGTTCAGCAACTCCCTGCATGTGTGACCTTGCAACAAGCAAACACACAACATACAGTAACAGGATAATGTCATGGCCATCATCCAACCTGGTAAAGTAACCACAGTGATTACATTGACATTGACTAAAGCCATGCTTTGTCATCCACCTATCAAACCTATACCACTGTCCTGGAGCTTCCTTAAGACCATATGACCTGGCCTTCCATCTCACATGTCCATTCTCTCGATTCTTTAACCAAGGTATCCATTCATCTTTTAGTGCTTTCATCCCAACTGAAAACTCTACCAAATCTCCCATTTGGTTCTCATCTAAAGAATCAAATTCCTCATTCATGCCATGCTCTCACTATTTCCTGGATCCTTCCTGCTCTTCAGTGAGCAACAAGTAGTATAAAGAAGAGGAATAATGAAATTGAGGTTTACATACCCTTTCAAACCTCCACATGGGCATTTGAGACTCCTTGACAGCTTACTATCCACCCAAATTTCATTCTGTCAGTGACTGATGTCGGTCACCTCCTAGTCTGCACCCAACCAACGTCAATTCCCTATGATTGACCTGATTGCCGATGTTGGTTCTCTGACTAATGCTAACATCCACTCGATCGATGTTAGTGTCCACCTACCTAACATCACCAACTTTAGTCTACACATGACTGATGTTGGTACCTATCTGATCGATGTTGATTCTCCTTGATCGACGTCACTAACTGTGTTCTCCTGTGAGTGATGACTTTTTACCCGTGAGCTTACTTTGGATCAAAACCCTATCCAAACTACCCTGCTCAGTTTTATTTAGCCTCCCTCGCTGATCACTATCCATCATCTCCTCCATGAACACCAAGGCTTTCCAGTTCTTAAGTTTGTCAAACACATCTGACTTCCTCTTAAGAACATGCATCTCCTTCTTACTCATGTGACCAAGCCTACAAAGCCACATCCTTGCAATAGAAGGAGAATCAGTAATATAAGTAGATAGATAAAGAATACCTACTTTATTACCACCTGCTAATTCAAGTGCATCCACTATGAGAGTTACTGTGCATCTCTCATCACCCGACTTTCCTGAGATTAGACTCCTCTCCAGGGCCGGGACCTGCATGACATCCTTCAACACCCATAAGTTGGTTGTTTGCAATTTCAGCCACACTTCAAGCTCTTTGCCAAAAATTTGACAAGGCTCACCAACCCCTAAATAAATCTTTCCAAAGTCTCTAAAGACATTAACATGGAAAAATACTCTATTTCGGGTTGTATGGAAAGAGGCAACAGAATCTATAAAACAAGATTCTACTTTATCCAAGGAACATACCAGAGCATCTTGTGTAACAACACCTGCAACATCTGCTTCTTCAGTTCCTTCATGTTGATCTTCTACCAACCAGCAATCTTTCTTTACCTACTCTTTCTTTCCATAACTCCGTAATTGATCATTCTTGTTATTGATTTCCTCCATTCTTAGCTTACTTTCTTCTGCCATTGCTATACTCCCACTCAATCAAAAACCCCTGAGAGTGACCTGTAATCAAAAAACACTTAACACACTTGACCACCTATTAGTGTACCTAACCCTACTCTTGAACCTACAACCTGGCTCTGATACCACTTGTTCAAGATTATGGAGCACACAGTTGATTACCTTTGTATAAGCAACTAAACATGGAATTTAACTAGAAGTAACAAGTAACAAGAAATTAGAAATAACATAGAATATGAGAGACAATACCTAATTGTATTAATACTCTTCCAGAAGGAAATATAACAAAGAAGATGCCACAATCTTCTTCACACTCCTCTAGGGCTCCCATTGTTAGGTTGTGGAGCTAAAAGCTTCACTGATGCAAACAAGGAAGGAGGTTGCTAAGTGGTAGAGAAACTGACATTGGTCTGATCAACCGATGTCATTCATATCCAGTGTCAGAGCAATCGACATCAGTCAGGAGTCAGTTGACGTCGATCACCTCCAAACAGACAGGGACCGATGTCGGTCACCTATGCAGTTCCAAAACTGTCAGTTACACGAACAGTTAGTTTAATGAACTGGTTGTTTACATGTTAAGGACTAATTTTAGTCTTGAGCTGTGGTTCTAATTATTGTAATTGGATGTCTAATTATTGTTTGTATGGGATCTATATAATAGACTCATGGGTTATATTGTAAGATTGTAGAACTAAAAGGCTTTTGTAGAATCTGAAGGGTTCTATCCAAGGGAGAATCATAAGGACTTGGTGAGGCAAGGACAAGGGTTCTTCTAGGTGTGTATGATCTTAGTCGGCAGGTGTGTAAGGCCAGGTTAATCTACGGTATAGCAAGATTAGGTGAGATCTACATGTGTAAGTAAGGTTAGTTGATCTACAGGTGTGTGTGTGTGTGTGTGAGGTCTAGGTTTGCAGGTGTGCAAAACCAAGTTGATCTACATGTGGTAGCAAGATCAGGGAGATCAGCAACACAACAAGTAGTAAGATCAGGTGAGATCTACTTGGAGTATGTGGTGTACTCGGTCATGGAGTACGTGGAGTACTTGGTGGATTGGTAGTATTGTTACTGACTGGTGGTACTAGCAGTATTTATACTGACTAGTTGGAGGTGAACAACAACTCTGTGTTTGAGTTGTTTGTTGTGACCGTGATTGAGAGAGAGAACTCTTGAAGAGATTTACTATTTATGCCCTAGAGGTGTGGGAGCCCTAGAGGAGTGTCAAGAAGATTGTGTCATCTTCTTGTTGTATTTCCTTCTGGAAGAGTATTAATACAATTGGGTATTGTCTCTCATATTCTGTGTTATTTCTAAATTCTAGTTACTTATTAATTTTAGTTAAATTCTGTGTTTAGTTGCTTATACAAAGGTAATCATGTGTGCTCTTCTGGAGCGTGGATCCTAACAACATACATTTTAGGCTTCTTTGTCTATGCTTAGATGTGCATCTCTTTGTATAACATTGTGAGTCTAATCAATTCTTGGTCATTTTTAATCATTCCTCATTCCATTCTCTCCCAAACTTGGGTGAACTACATTGGCCTAAAGTTCATATTGGAACATGAGTCCATGGAACTATGTAGGCAGTGCTCAATTTCTATTAAAGTCAGCTCAGCTATCTTCATTCTTCTTTTCATATCCTTTTCTTCTCTCTCATCACTATATTCATTCTCATATGCTTGGTTTTATATGGATTTCTAACCCATTACACAATCACTTTGTACCCACTCACTTTAACCTATCTTTTAGGTTATATCTTTGAGCTATTTTTGCTTGCCAATTGCCCATACTAGGGCCCACCATCTAAAAAATATCAGAATCAACTAAGACCTATAGGGGAAAAATCATTATTTATTCTTTATCAATGATCAAAACTCTCCCTATTAGGGTAAAACTATTTTATCATGATCACTTTTGCTCTACTGGAGTACTTATTATCATCTCTTTAGAGACCCTGTTCTAGTGGTGCTTCCCTTCCTAAAGCAGAATGCTCTCTCTTTTTCTCTAATTCCAAGATCTCTACACTAATGCCCATGATGTAAATATTTTAGTATGTGACTTGTCTCAATATTGATCAATGCCATAATCATGTAGCTTGTACTCTCAAATTGGGTATGTTTACAGTGTGTCCTTTACATTTATAGATTATATCTTTCCCATTCCCCTGATCTCTGGGGCCTATTATACCTCTCATTATATTTTGATCATTTATGGTAATCATGTGTGCAATCATTATTTCATCTAGATGTGATCTATTTCATGGGTCAATCTCTCACTTTTTCTCTCTTTTTGAGAGTCCATCCTTTTCTTCCATCCTAGTATGTCCTCTCGAGGGGGCATCATGGGTCTATCCCAATTTATTCTTGATAAATCTTTCCTTTGAAAAGGCATTGCTTCACCTGAATGTCTCGCTAAATATTCTCAAATAGGGGGAAAATTTAGACATCTAATTCTTAACACCATTTGTGTTGAAATTATCAATCTTACTCAAATTGCACTCAAATGCACATTTTAGGTCAAAATCCATAAAACGTGCTAAACGGTTCAAACTTATCATTTACAAGTGCCAATTTAATTCAAAGTATCCCTAAATAGGGAAATCAAATTTATGGGTTAGCTAACTTTGATCAATTCATTTTGATTTAAAATGATGATTTCACCTTTTGTGCTATTGATCACTCTTTTCTCCTAAATTTATTGGTACACACCACATACCTTTGTTATTTTGTGTTGAAAATATCATAAATGGAAATATATTTCTAATGTATCTAACGTCACCTTCTAATTCTTCTCGAGTCAAATTACAACTCAGTAATATGACTTTCTCACCATTTTGATTAATTAAGGGCTAATTTTCAAATAATTACACAAATGTTGATTAACTTTATTTAAGGCTAATTAACCTAAATCAAGAGCTTAAGTGGATTTTTCATGAGAGTTGTTGAATATTTATTTTTAAAAATTGATTCCTATTAACTTCATCATCAGGTGACATCATTTCTTGGGAAGACATCCTTAGGCCATAAATACCACAAATATTAGGATTATGGGTCACCCATTGCCTAGTTAATGCCTCCCATGCCTCTTCAATGCCCCTTCTTCCAAGGTCATGATGAAGATAATTATGAATTTGATTCTAAATATTGGGATTATTCATGGCCACACATCTCAATCTTGAGATGGATGGTCATGGTTGATCCTGACCAATCTCAAAAATCTATAAATAGAGAGGCCATGGACATGAATTTTAAGCTTGAATATTACAAAGTTATAATAGTAAATTATTTCCACAATCCTTTGCATTTGATCATTGATTTTGTTTGCAAGCTTTATTGATAGGTTAGTTTAGTGATTAGGAATCATGAGCCTAGGTTTTATGGAGTGTTCTTGAGACATTGGAGGAATTTTCCACCTTTGTTGATAAAGACAAGGATGCTTGATCAAGGGAGAACATGTTTTTGATCCACATGGGTGTGGTGAATCCATTTGGGAAGGTAATATGATGCTGTTTTCTTTCATTTTGTTTCTTGATATCCTTTATAATTCCCATAGGAATAGATAGGCTTAGTTAGTTAGTTCTTTATGCATTTTTCATAATTTATGAACTAATGTTTGACTAACTTGCTTTGTAATCCTCTCTACACTATCCACCCCCTTTTTTATTTTGATATTTCTAATCCTTGAAACTATTTGGAAGTCAGAATGCACATGAATATTGTTAAAGTCAAAATTTAAATCATCTATGAATAGAAAATAAATCATGTTTATTTGACAATCAATTAATAAGAAAACACTTATTATTTTATAGCTAGCATTTTATTGTATAGCACTTTTGGTGCATATATGGAGTTATTTGTATTGTGCAATTCATGTTTATAGACATTTTTTCCAATATAAGGGCTCTGATTATTAGATGGTTAGTTAGTTCATAATAGCTACCCAAACCTAAATGAAGGGTTAAGAAATTTATTTTCCTTAATATTCTTGGTTAAGCAAAATTGTCTTGTTACAAGAATCCAAGAGCTAAAATACATAAAATTAAGAAAATAAGTAAGGAGCACGGTTAGGTGAAAAGGTTTGGAAAATCACTATGAAATTGATAGTCAAATACCATGAGTGTTTACATGTAGTCTAACAATTTTTGATGCATTTTTTATTGGTCTTAGCATCTTGTTTAGAACAATTATATATTTTGGTGTGATAAGGTGTCACAATTTTGAGGGCACATTTCCTTGTCTAGATTGTAGAGACAATTTCACTACACCATATAAAAAGAGCCTTTTATTTCCCCTAATTTATTACATAATTATTTAATAAAAAATTAATTAGATATTATTATTGTATTTTGTATGTCTTTAATGCTTAATTAGTGGTAGTTCATTTTTAATACTATGTTTTGTTAGACATGTATCATGTGTGCTTCCTAGGTTTCATTTTATGGCTTACTATGCATACACTTAGATCTAAATATGTCTCCTTATTTTATTAGTTTTGGTTGATTCAAAACCATACTTTTATTTCCAATTTATATTAAAAAATACTCTTTACTATGTTTATTCTTGACCGGTATGTTTGTTCATGGTTAAAGTCATTTTATGCCAATAAAATTTAATAACTTTGTGAATTTGATTATAAGAAGTGCCAAGACTAATAAATAAGAAATAGATTAAAGATAAATTAGTTTTTAAAAATAAAATAGAATGGAAAAATGTGAATGAACCTTTACAAAATGATAGTATGCATTTGAACCACTACAACCTTTTGACCATTTAAAGTCACCTTTGAGTTTTCTAAGTTTTTCTTGTCTAATTTAAAACATTAAATTTAGATTTAATTTTTCATTTGGGAGGCATATTTAGAGGGTGGTGTTAGCAATTCTATATAAGGGACTCTATCACATGGCATTCTAATGTGGCGTTGGTGTGTCCTTAATGGTGGCATTAAGATGTCTCTTATTAGTGACATCAGGGTGTCCCTAATAGGTGGCAATACATTTTCCCAATGATGATATTAGGATGTTACTAAATGTGATTTACATAGCACCTCTAAAGTGTGACTTTGGGGTGTCTTTAAAGGTAACTTTGTTTCCAACTTTGAATTAATTTTAGTCTTCAACGTAAGGTCATCTTTACTAAAGTCACATATCAAGTCTAAGGAAATACTAAATTACCATATTTGGGTAGAAAAAATATCATTGAGAAAACTAAGGAATCATTTTGTTAAGCATTTATAATGAATTAAGAAAGAGGACATGAATATTATGTTAATTTGAGAAATAATGCATCTTTTGAGAAAACTAGGGCATGATTTGAAGAGAACTATTGCATGTTTTATTGAAATGAGTTTGGGTATTTGTTAAATTGGATATTCAAGGTTGATTGAAGATGAATTAGACTCTTGATGTTGATGTTAGCAAAGGTTCTTAGAAAACCCTTCAGAACATGCTAATACAGGGATAACTTAAGCATGAAGTAATAAAAGTAAACAATAGAAAGCAATTTAAATTGAATATATTCATTAACAGACAAAATAAATAGTTTGTGAAAAAAATCTAGACTTATTAGAATCTGAACAATCAATATAAACTCATATGATTAACAGATTAAAGAAAATAGAGTATTCACTGCACACAGAACAATGGTAAAAGATACATAGGAAAACTATTTTATAATGATATTTATTAATCTCAATCACATTCAAACCATATCCAAATACAATTAAACACTATATATAGAGTTTTAAAAAGCATTTTCTCTTCATATTCCAACCTTTCATTACGTCCAAAAGCAAGGGATCTTCGCATTCTAAATTCTATTAATATGCTTACAAAGTTTGAATACTTACAAAAATATTATGCAAAAGTTAAAATAGTGAAAGTCACACATGTGTCCATTAAATATACTCTACGATTTTGGTTGCCCTATTATACTCCCAACATTTCCTCAAACTTAAATAGTTATCTCATCCTAAGATAAAGCCATAGCAAGGTACCTTGATCTAAAGCTTGAGTTGAGGAATTGAAATATTAAAAAGAGTTATGATTTCTCCAGATGTTAATTACTATTTTTAACCCTTTAAGCACTAATTATGCACCCTTTCAGGTTTTTAACTAAGCAGCATACTAGTCTACCATCTTTTTGGATTTTCAATAGACTATCTTAGCCATATGGCCACCCTTTATAGGTTTTCAACTAGCCTCACCCTACTCCTAATTCTTAAGGCCATCTTATAAAATTGTGCCAAAAACTTGTGAAATTTACAAAATTAGAAAATTTTAGTACATATTAGGTAGGTGGTGGCATGTTTTGGGTTGGTTGTGCAGTAGGTTGTTGTGATGATGGTTTTGTTAGAGCTATGGATGAAACACTTGGTTCTATAAAATCTTTTATTGGAGGCTATTGAATGGCTAGTTGTGAGCTTGTGGTAAGCTTATTCTACTGGAGCACCTATTATAACTATTATGGATGGATGAATTGAGATTTATCAACTAGTCATGCAAAGGATGGATCAAACTGGGATAAATCTTGCTTTAGCATTTTCTAGTCAACCAACACTTCTCATAACATAGTGAGAAATGTGCACAATGGGATTTGAATCACCATCAGGTTGTGAATATCCTCATCTTCGATAATGATGATGAGTTTCCTAAAATTTGATGTTTTGATATTAATGTCCTTGGACAACTCCTCCAATTGATCTGCATGCCTATGTACCTAAATTCCAATAAATAAACTGCACAAAATATCATTTTACTAGGTTTGTAGTTTATGCATGGAATTATCCCTTAAATCAAGCAACTGATTGAGTGTGTTTTTCATTGCTTCAGGGTTAGTCATATGATATTCATCATATTTTTGGCTTTGTCCACCCTATCAAACTCTATATTAGTTATGAATAATGAGTTGTTAAGTTGTTACTTCCAATTCATCATACCTTATGCTGTACATTTAGCTTGGAGTATGGCTATATCTAGAACTTGTTCATACTCCTCCAAGAGCTTGCAAATTTCCTGTGTTTCTTCCTTGATGTTCTACCCTAATTTAGCTTATGGTTAGGGTTGATCTTTGTCTGATTAGGAATGGTTTTTTTCACACCTTGAGGTATAGAATGAATAGGTTTCACTAATATAATCACTATGGATTTCTACCT
>JARHVA010001959.1:260000-402500 GCA_037957365.1 Torreya grandis | reverse complement strand
GCAAAGTGTTTGAGGCTGATTTTGATGCTTCATTTATGGGAATTGGTGTTGTGTTAAGTCAAGAAGGAAAGGCAATAGCATATTTCAATGAAAAATTGAATGAGATAAGAACAAAGTATTCTACATATGATGTTTAAATTTATGCAATTATACAAGGATAATAAATTGGAGGCATTACTTGGTACCTAAGGAATTTATACTATTTATAGATCATGAGGCTTTGAAGTATGTGAATACACAAAAAAAATTGAATAGTAGGCATGCAAAGTGGGTTTCTTTCTTGCAAGGGTATACTTTTGTGTTGAAACATAAATCAAGAAAACAAAATTAGGGAGCTGATGCATTAAGTAGGAGAGTAAAATTATTAACTATTATGATGAGTGAAGTAGTTAGATTTGAAGCTATCAAATAATGATATGATAATGTTCCATATTTTGGCAAGGTAATTGAGTAATGCAATAATCCATTAATAGGTGAGATAGTTGTTATTCATGATGAGTATCTTATACAAGAATTTTATCTCTCTAAATAAAAACAATTATGCATTCCATTTAGGTCTCTATGAGATAATATAGTAAGATAATTACATAGTGGCAGTTTGGTTGGACATTTTGGTAAGACAAAGATAATAGCTTTGGTGGAGGAAAAGTATTTTTGGATAAATATGAAGAGAGATGTGACAAGTTGTGTTTTAAGATGCATAATATGTCAGGTGGCTAAAGGACATCCATAAAATACTAGACTATACATGCCATTACCAATTCCAAGAGGACCATGGACAGATGTGAGTGTGAATTTTGTGTTAAGATTGCCAAACACATAGAGAGGTAATGATTTAATTTTTTTGGTTCTAGATAGATTTTCTAAAATGGTTCATTTCATTGAATGTAATAAAACCAATGATGCTACTAGAGTTATAGAATTATTTTTTAAAGATATTGTGAGATTACATGGTGTTTCAAAAACTATTACTTTAGATAGGGACACAAAATTTCTAAGTCATTTTTGGAGGAATTAATGGAATAATATGGGTAATAAGCTACAATTCAATAGTGCATATCACCCAAAAATAGATAGACAAATATAAGTTGTGAATAAGAGCTTCAAAAATTTGTTGAGATGCATAATGGGAGATAAGCCCAAGCAATGGGACTTGGCTTTACCACAAGCTGAATTTGCAAATAATAGTTCAGTGAATAGATAAAAAGGAAAGTCACCATTTCAAATTGTTTATATGAAAATTCTTATAAGTATTTTAGATTTGGTATAATTTCCAATTTTAGATCAAATTAGTGATGATGCAGAAGCATTTTTAAAGCATATGCAATAGTTGCAAGGAGTAAGAAGAAAGTTGCAATAAAGTAACGAGAAATATAAAGCACTAGAAGATGTCATAAGAAGGTATAAGGTATTTGAATAAGGAGAGTTGGTAATGGTTTACTTGAAAAAATATATTTCTACAAGACACATATAAGTTGAAGTACAAAAAAATTGGACTATGTAGAATTGTGAAGAAAATCAATAACAATGATTATGAGGTGAGTTTACCATATAATTTTGATATATATCCAGTATTTAATGTTTTATATTTATATAAATTCCATGGAGAATATGGTGAAGGTGATGAATATGAATAAGTAAATTTGGATCAACAGGTTCCAAAGAAGAAGAAAGAAAAAATAGTGTAGGTTTTGGATATGAAGAGAGTGAGCACAAGGCAAGGGAATTCTAAAAGGTATTTGGTGCAGTGAGAAGGATAGAAACAAGAAAAAAACACTTATATTATATAATGGGAGCTAAATAATATTGATAAATAAAATTGGTAGCAATACAAACAGGGCAACTTGCAGGAGCTGAGTTATTTTCAACCAGAAGAGAATGATGTAGAAAAAATAGGTCAATCATTCAGAGGCCACAACTTTTGATCCGTATCTCCATTTGAGATCTTCATGCACTAAAATGACCGTCTTGAAAATTTTAATGTTTTAATAATCCATTTTATCCTTTTAAAGTGGATTTTGATATTTTTTGGAGGCCATACATGACCATATGAGGGTCTAAAATTAATGTTTAATGATTTTTTAAGGAATTTTCTATATTTAGATATTGTATATTTTTAGGACCGAACGTCAAATTCAATTAAATTTTATCCCATAGAATAATTTTAGTGTTTAGGGTATTTTGAAAGATTTTTAAATATGCATGTGCTTTCATGCAAAACTTACTATAAATAGCAGCTGCTAACAATAGACATTTTTTTAGATTTTAGTTTTTTTTTAAAATTTGTGAATTTCAACTCTAAATTTTGAGTTGAGTCTATTTAAGCATTGTTTAGGTTTTTAATTATTTCAATTCATTCAATATTAATCAATTTTGAGTATTGTTTCAATATTTTGGCCTATTGGTAACTTTATTGTCTCGATAGTTTTCAACTTCATTAGGATTTGAAATTGAGATGAAAAACTGAGCATTTAATAGTATACACACAAATATTTGTTTGGATGGAAATGTATTTGATCTTGGGATGGAAGACATATGATAATATTGATATACATAGAAATATGGTTTTAATAACTGCAATACTTATTTAATCATGCATATGATTAATTCATACATATTCTTACACATTTTAGAATTCAATGGACACCAAGATATTGGTATACAAAAAATATTTTTTTAATGACCTCTATGCTTATTTGATTAATTCATATATATTCTAACACATTTCAGAATTTAACATGCATGAAAAAATTGGTATACACATAAATTTATTTTTAATGATTGTTATGATTATTTAACTATGCATTTGATTAATTCATACATATTTTAACACATATTATATGTCAACATTCATGTTGGAATATTTTTGTGTCATTAATATGTAATGACCAATTTTGAAGATCCCTGATAGGCTTTGTTTCTATTAATGTCATAGTTAGCACCACCATGAATGTCATCTACAACCTATTTAGTGTGTCTTATTCAAGTCACTATCCCTTAAATGTCATGGAATCTAAATTTCTATTATTTTTATTGTAATTATTTTTACATGCCTTTACATTTGAGTCACTTTTATTGGGATGTTCATGATGGCTCTCAAGATTTTCATTCACATAAAAGTAAACATTATTATTTTTTTATCAAATGACATTATTTTATGAATGTAATGGCCATGGTTGAAGATGATGGTATCATTAATATTCAAGGATGGGACATGTTTGAAGATGCTTCATGGGGTTTGTTTCCATTAATGTTTCAAGTTAGTGCCACCAAATATAAACTATACAACCTATTTAGTGTGTCTTGTTCAAGTCACTCTCCATTCATATTTATGGAACCCATATGCATCTTCTGTAGAATATAAAATTTCACAAAAATTATGTCACCATGTTGAAGGGATGAAACATTATCCATAACCAAACCCATAACATCATCTCATTTTTTCATTCACATCTAACTCAACATTTCATGGTATTTGGATGGAAGCCTTTTGTTTTTTCATTTGCATGCTAGTCACTTGAGATGGAATACATAACATTTAATGGTATGTGGATGGAATACATGAAGGTGTTCATTCACATACCATTAAATGTTATTGTCTTTTTCCTTATATTAATGGAAGCAAATGTGTTAATGTCAATGTCATCAACATTGCTTTCTATCCCACATGGGATAGTTCATTACTACGCAGTAGGTAGACAATGGTACATAGATAATGCAAGGATTTATTTATATGTTGATGAAGACATAGTATAAAATATAGTCCAAGATACTAATTGTAGCCACCCAGAATTGAATGAACCAAAAAAATCAATATCAACATTTCTTAAATTACCAATAGAAAGGGTTGCAAAGAAATTAGGAAATAATGCACTTAGTCTGAGTAGATAATCTCAAATAATCACATTAAATGACTATATGTAAATTTATATACAACAAGATTCCTATAAGAATGAGAATGAATAATTGGAGGCAAGGGAGAAAGAACAAGTTGATGAGAGGAAAGCTCTTAGGCAAGCTGAGAGGAAAAGAAGGGAATAACAAAAGATTCAAAATAAAATCAAAAGGTAGGAAAAAGAGAAAAAAATAGAAAATGATATAAGGGATAGATAATTTAAGAAGTTTTAAAAACAATTGGATAGGAAAATATGTTTAAGAACCCAATTCAACCCTTTTCTTGAACAACATCACATATTGAAAGACATGATAAATGTCCTATCCCCAACTACTTTATGTGGAATCCCTCCTCCTAATTATGTTAACATGGTATCAAATTACACAGAGGAGACAACCCTTGAAGTACCAATTATACATCCTCTTTCTCATAATATAGGCAATGCATGGCATAGTTGAAATTTTCCACCTTGGATGGTGTAAGTTTTTTTTCTTGTTATCTAAATTAATCAAATGTATTAAGATTGTTATATAATGTAATAAAATGTATTAATTAATATAATGATTATCTATTATATCAACTTTGATTATATAATGTAATTAAATTTAATTGTTATCTACCATTCAACATGGAAATGGATCAAAAACTTAATGAAAGTTAATGAACCTTCACCTAAAAGTGTGTTCCCCATTGTTCTTCATTATTCTTTATAAATAAATCTATCATCATTACCCATAGGAAACAAACATAAAAGACACATAAAAAATACAAGCCATAAAAATTATAGTATCATAATAGCTATGTTAATTAAAAAAATGTAATCAATGTAAGAGCATTACAAACTTCACAAACATATATTATGTTGAGAAACACAACGTAAATTTTTTTAAAAGTAGTACAATATTTATAAACATAAAAGTGTCAAGAAACACAACATTTGTAAAATTTTCACTAGCATGTCAACAAACATTCACTCTTTACAACAATTAAAATTATATAAAAAACAATATCACATGAATAAAGTGATTGAAAATATAGTGGAAAATATGTCAATAACATATATGGAAAATATTGATAACACAACAACATGACATCACAACAACATATCAATAACATATCAACATGCATTCAAAAAAATATTTGGTTTGGTACATCTTACTCACCATTTGCTAATATGTGTATGAAAATCTTAATTTTGATACAAAGACAAAACATTTAGTGGTTTGTGAATGAAAAATTTGAGGGCTTCTATCCACATACCAATGAATGTTCAATCATCCATCCCAAGTTTAAATCTATTTCCATCCAAACAAGCATTAATCAAATATTTGTTAAAGTTTTAAATGTGTTATCATATGTATGAATTAATCGAATCAATAATTAAATAAGCATAATAGTCATTAAAAACATATTTATATGTATACCAATATTTTCTTAATTCTTTGATCCCAAGTTCAAATAAATTTCCATCCAAAACAAATAAATTCCTATCCAAAACAACATTCATATGCATATTAGTAAATATTCAATCTTCCATCCCAAGCTCAAATCCATTTCCACCCAAATAAGCACATGCCTTTAGGAATGTTTAGTGGGTGCTTGAAAAATCCTTGGAAATCTGGAGCCAAAAAATTAAAAGTGCCTCTTAGATATAAAAACCACAGTAATATATTTTGAAAACATATCAATAAAAGCTATGGAAAAGAATATTTGTAATGTTGAAAATGTGAATTAATAACGTAACAAAACTAATTCGTAGCACGATATCAATAACACAACAACAAAAATTCATAATAAGATATTGTTGGATAAATATAAATCAACATATATTAGTATTTAAATGATAATCATAATTTTAACGCAAAAAAAAGGTTCACTAGTACATGTTTAGATTTACAAGTTGTTCAAAGTAGGTAACATTTCATCCCTCTAACATGCTGAAGTTACAATATTTGTTAAACAATGCAATCTGTATAAAAGACCATTAGGTTCTGTCATCATTCATATCACATTTTACTACAAGTGAGTGACATTTTAACATGGCACAATGATCAAGTTTAACACAACAATTAATGTATGGAAATATAAATTTATCATATATATAAATAAGAATAAAACATGCATTCAAAAAATAATTTGGTGTGATAAAAAAATAACATTTACTTTTATGTGAATGAAAACCTTGAGGATTTCCATCCAAATATTAGGAAATGTTCAGTTAGATGTGAATGAAAACATGTGGACGTCATGTGTTCAGTTGTGGGTAATGTTTCATCTACCCAACATGGTTAAACTACAATCTCTATGAAATGTTACATTCTATAGCAGAGGCATTTTGGTTCCATGAATGTGAGAGGAAAGTGAATTGAAAAAGCCACATTGAATAGGTTTTATATTTTATCTTTGGTGGCATTAACTCACTACATTAAAAAAAATAAGGCCCACCAAATGTCTTTGAACATGGCCCTTCATTGCATATTAATTATTAAAAAATGATAATATTTACTATTATGTGAATGAAAACTTTAAGGGGCTCCATGAACACACTAGTAAAAGTGACTTAGATGTAAAGTCGCAAAAAAAAACTACAATAACAATAACATGTATTTGTGTTTCATGACACTTTGGGGTGAGTTGCTTGAACAAAGCACACTAAACAAGTTGAAAATGGTGTGCATGATGACATTAACATGCCACATTAATGAAAAAATGCCATCATGCATCTTCAAAAATGGTTGTTTCATATTAAGAACACAAGTGTCTTCTAACATGGACTTTCATTGCATATTAATGACATAAGTGTGTTCTAACATGGCCATTGAATTTAGAAAAATAAATTCTTTGATATAAAAATAAAAAATTTACTGCTATGAAAATTAAAAACTTGAGGCCATGCCATGAACATACCATTAAAAGATGACTTAGATGTGAAGTGATGTAATAAAACCATTAAAATAACAATGAAAATCATAATAAAAGACATGTTAAAATAAAACCAAACACAACCATGGGTTCAGTTATAGGTACACACCTATGGATAATATTACATCCCTTTGAAATGATGATGGTACAATTTCTATGAGATGTTGTAAATGGAAGAAAAGGCACAAGGGTTCCATGACTATTTGGGGAGATAAATAAAAAAGCCATGTCGAACCGGTGGTTGATGTCACACATGGAAGCATTTAATTACAACACTAATGGAAATAAAACCCATCAAGTGTCATTAAATAGGGCCCATCATTGCATATTAATTACCCACATGTCTTTTAACATGTCCTTTTATTTTTTATTAATGACCCATCGTTACTTGACGACGTCCCTAAATGTAAAATTTTTTAATCCAATGTAAAAACTTTGTTTGTTTATATATTATTATTGGTCAAATTTATAAAAATAATTGGACATTTGGGTCCCATTTATAAAATGACAAAAAATTATATGTCCACGTATATTTCATCATACGACTTCAAAGAATGTTCAAAATCCTCCTGGATGACTTATTTTGACCTCCACAATAATAAATCTAATTCCAATAATTCATCTTTTTACTACTTAAGGTTATAAATGTAAGTGAAAACATAACAAATGAGTGTTGCGTGTGTTATAAATGATATCTATGACTCTTATATTTATGGATACAAACTTATAAATCAATTATAACTCTAATGTAATGGTATTGAACTAAATTAATATAATATAATGGTATCAGTTAACACAAAATTGTATCATCATTCTATTGAGTTGTGGAGCTAAAAGCTTCACCAGATGAGCAAATGCAAGGTTGATGGAGTTACACAGTTGCCATCATCAATCAGGAGTCGACCAAAGGCTGCCAACATCGATTATGGATCGGCCGATGTCAGTCACATGCAGGCAGACAGGGACCATCGTCGGTCACCTCTACATCCAGAAGTCTATTTTCGAGGCAGAACAGATTGTTTGTATGAAAAAATTAACTATTAATATTGAGTCCATGTTTCTATTTTTGGCAGGATAGATTTGAACCTTTGATTAAGAGGTGTATCTAACGGTGGAGAATGCATAGCTCATGAATCTTAGTATTATATAATAGGGTTAGATTTTCATAGTTTATTGAACAATACATGTAAATGTGAATCAATCCAAGTATTGGAGTTGGTTGTAATTGAGAGAGAGAACTCTTGAGGGAAAGAGATCTGTACATCTGAGAGGTGTGAAAAGAAAGAGAGATTTCTTCATTGTATTTCCTTCTAGAAGAGTTTAATACAAGTTTTTGGGTTGTTTCTTGTATCTCATATTCTTTGTTGTTTCTGATTCTAGTTACTTATTATTTCTAGTTTAATTTTGTGTTTAGTTGCTTACACAATAGTAATCAATTGTGGTGATAAGATCTTAACAAGTGGTATCAGAGAATTGGGTTGACTAACAGGTTGTATCAGATTGGGTTAGTGTTTGTTGATTACAGGTCACTCACAGGGGTTTCTGATTGAGTGGGAGTAAAGCAATGGTAGAAGAAAGTAAACTAAGAATGGAAAAGTTTAATGGCAAGAATTATCAATTATGGAGGATGCAGATAGAAGATTATCTGTATCAGAAAGATCTATACTTACCATTAGGTGGGGTTTCAAACAAGCCCACAGATATGGAAGATGAAGAATGGAATGTTCTTGATATAAAAGCTCTTGGATCTATAAGATTGAGTCTGGCATCTTCTATGATTTCCAATTTATCACAGGCAAAGACAATGGTAGAGTTAATAGATATGTTAGCAAATTTATATAAAAAGCCCTCAGCTTCAAATAAGGTATATCTTATGAAGCAATTATTTAATTTATAAATGCAAGAAGGTGGATCTGTATCCAATCATCTTAATGATTTCCATGGAATTGTAAATCAATTAAATTCAGTCAAAATAGTTTTTGATGATGAAATTAAGGCTCTCTTAATCTTATGCTCTTTACCTAAAAGTTGGCATAGTTTGGTAATGGCAGTTAGTAATACTGCATCTGCTTCAAATATCTTGAAAGTAGATGATGTTGTTAGTGTAATCTTGAATGAAGAAATTCGTAGGAAAAGCACAGAGGAAACATCAGGTAATTATTTAAGTTTTGAAAGCAGGGAAAGGTAAAGAGAGAAGAGCAAGCAAAGGAGATCAAGGTCAAAGTCAAAGATGTGTAATAGATCCAAATCTAGAAATGGCAAAAATATAATCTGCTGGAATTGTGGAAAGAAAGGGCATGCAAAGAAAGATTGCTAGTTGAAAGTTAAAGATGAAAATCAGCATGAAGGTAAAGAAGAAGCAAAAGTTGCAGGTATTGTTGCACAGGATGCTCTTATATTTTATTTGGATAATAAAATAGAATCTTGGGTTTTATATTCTGGTGCCTCTTTCCATGCTACCCCAAATAGAGAATTTTTCAATGACTATGTCCATGGAGATTTTGGCATAGTCTATTTAGGGGATGATGAGCCTTATAAAATTGTTGGCAAAGAAAAAGTGCAGTTGAAATTGTAGAATGGCAACACATGGGTGTTGAAAGATGTCATGCATGTACCCGTCTTGAAACAGAATTTAATTTTTGTAGGAAAGTTGGGTGATAAGGGTTGCACAGTAACTCTCACAGTAGAATCTTGAAAAGTTTTCAAGGGTGCACTTGTAATAGGTAGAGGTAAAAGAGTAATTACACTTTATTTATCTACTTGTATCACTGATCATTCTCCTTCTGTATTATGTACTTCAGATGTAGATGCAAAGTTGTGCCACTGTAGGCTTGGCCACATGAGTGAGAAGGGAATGACTGTTCTTAAGTCAAAAGGTAAGCTTTCAGATTTGAAAAGCATAGATCTAGATTTTTGTGAGCATTATATTTTTGGAAAATAGAAGACAATGAGATTTCTCAAAACTGGGTCAACAAAGAAGAAACACAAGTTGGAGCTTGTTCACACAAACGTGTGGGGACTAGCTCAGGTAGCTTCTATTGGAGGATCACAGTATTATGTTTCTTTTATTGATGATGCTACAAGGAAGGTATAGGTTTATTGCATAAGGAAGAAATCTAATGTTTTTGACACATTTAAGAAATGGAAAGCTTTAGTTGAGAATGAAACAGGTTTGAGATTGAAGTACCGTAGATCTGACAATGGTGGTGAATACTGCAACAATAAGTTCAACAGTTACTATTCTATGTATGGAATACATAGGGAAATGATGGTTCCAAGGACACCTCAGCAAAATGGAGTAGCTGAAAGGATGAATAGAACAATAATGTAGCGTGCACAGAGTATGAGGTTGCATGTTGGTTTGCCCTTACAGTTTTGGGTAGAAGCTGTAGATACTGTAGTTTACCTGATTAACAAAGGACCCTCTACTGCACTGGATGGTGGAATTCTAGAAGAGGCATGGACAGGTAAAAAGGTAGATCTTTCATTTCTCAGAGTTTTTGGTTCTGAATCTTTTATGCACATTGATAAAGAAAATAGAAAGAAGCTGGATGCTAAATCTATGCGGTGCACTTTCATTGGTTATGGATCTGAAGATTTCAGATTCCAATTGTGAAATTTAGGAACTAAAAAAATTATTAGAAGCCGCGATATTGTTTTCAATGAGAAGGTGATGTACAGTGATCAACTCAAGAAGCTAAATAATTCTGAGCAGGGCAATGCTGATTTGGATGAGGTTACAATCCAAAATGAGCTCATGAGTTATCACACACAAGAAAATATAGACATCGACATCAGTTAGGCAGGAACCAACGTCAGTCAAGAAGGAACCAATGTCGGTCAGTCTGTAACCGACATCGGTCAGATAAGAATCGACGTTGGTCATGTAGAACTGACATCAGTCAGGTACAGACCAAGAGATGACCGAGATCGATCACTGACAGAGAGGAATTTGGGCAGACAACAAGCTTTGAATGAGTCTCAAACGCCCATAAGGAGGTTAGATAGGGTAAGTAAACCTTTGATTTGATATTCCCCTTCTTTATTCTACTTACTGCTCATTGATGGTGGAGAACTAGAAAGTTTTGATGAGGCAATGCAGGTGGAAACCCAAAAATAGTGGGAGCTTGGCGTGAATGAGGAAATTGATTCCTTGAAAGAGAACCAAATGTGGGATTTGGCTGAGTTACTAGCTGGAAAGAGAGCACTGAAAAACAAATGGATTTATAGGGTAAATAAAGGTGAGAATGGACAAATGAGACACAAGGCCAGGTTGGTAGTAAAGGGATTTGCACAAAAACCAGGTATTGATTTTGGTGAAATTTTTTCTCCTATAGTAAAAATGACTTCTATTCGGACTGTATTGTCTTTAGTTGCTATTGAAGATTTGCATCTTGAGCAGCTTAATGTTAAGACAACATTTCTTCATGGAGATTTGGATGAAGAAATATATATGGATCAGCTGAAAGGTTTTGAGGTCAAAGGAAAGGAGAAGCTTGTGTGCAGGCTAAAGAAAAGCTTATATAGTCTTAAGCAAGCTCTTAGACAATGGTATTTGAGGTTTGACAGGTTTATGATAGAGCATGGCTTTAATAGATGTCAATCTAACCATTATGTTTATTTCAAAAGATTGGATAATGGTAGTTGTATTATCCTATTACTGTATGTAGATGATATGCTTGTTGCAGGTTCACACATGCAGGATATTAATGAGCTTAAGGTAAAATTAGCTCACACATTTGCCATGAAGGATTTAGGAGCAGCAAAGAAAATCCTTGGCATGAGTATTAAGAGAGACAGGAAAAATCATAGTTTGATTTTGTCTTAAGAAGATTATATGAACAAGGTGTTGAAGAGGTTCACTATGCAGGATGCAAAATCGGTAAGCACACCTATGGCTGGACACTTCAAGTTGAGTAAAGAACAGTGTCCAAAATCACATGATGAGGTAGAGTACATGCGTAGAGTTCCATATGCTTCAACAGTTGGAAGCTTAATGTATACAATGATATGTACTAGACCTGATATAGCCCAAGCAGTGGGAGTTGTCAACAGGTTTATGGCCAATCCAGGGAAGGAGCACTGGAAATCAGTTTAGTGGATTCTTAGATATCAGAGAAGGACCAACAGTAGGCATTTATGCTATGGTGGGTCAAACACTTCTCTACATGGGTATGTAGATTCGGATATGGTAGGTGACTTGGATGGCAGGAGGAGCACCACAGGATATGTTTTCACTGTTGGTGAAATGACAGTTAGCTGGATTTCAAAGTTGTAGAAGGTTGTTGCCTTGTTTACTATAGAGGCAAAAAACATTGCAGTCACAGAGGCTAGCAAGGAAATGATTTGGATGAATCGGTTCATGGAAGAGTTAGAAAAGGAGCAAAAGAGTTGCAGATTATACAGTGATAGTCAAAGTGCAATTCATTTGGCAAAGAATTCAGCCTTTCATTCAAGAACCAAACATATATAGCTTAGGTACCACTTCATTAGACAGGTATTGGAGGATGGTGAGTTGAAGCTGGAAAAGATCCATACAGATGAGAACCCTGCTGATATGTTAAAAAAGCCGATAACAAAGGAGAATTTGAATCTTCATTCAACTTTTATTGGTCTTCAAGATTGAGTTTGAAGATGGATAAGCTAGAAGATGTTGCTATACAGGTACAGGTGCAGCTGTTTATCTCTAAGTGGGAGATTGTTGAGTTATGGAGCTAAAAGCTTCACCAGATGAGCACATGCAAGGTTGCTAGAGTTACATAGTCACCGTCATCGGTCAGGAATCGACCAGAGGCTACCAGCATCAGTTATGGATTGGCTGACGTCGGTCACATGTAGGCAGACAGGGACCGACGTCGGTCACCTGTGCGTCTAGAAGTCTATTTTTGAGGTAGAATAGATTGTTTGCATGAAAAGATTAATTGTTAGTATTGAGTCCGTGTTTCTATTTTTGGCAGGATAGATTTGAGCCTTTGATTAAGAGGTGTATCTAATGGTGGAGAATGCATAGCTCATGAATCCTAGTATTATATAATAGTGTTAGATCTTCATAGTTTATTGAACAATACATGTAAATGTGAATCAATCCAAGTGTTGGAGTTGGTTGTAATTGAGAGAGAGAACTCTTGAGGGAAAGAGATCTGTACATCTTAGAGGTGTGAGAAGAAAGAGAGATTTCTTCATTGTATTTCCTTCTAGAAGAGTTTAATCCAAGTTTTTGGGTTGTTTCTTGTATCCCATATTCTTTGTTGTTTCTGATTCTAGTAACTTATTATTTCTGGTTTAATTCCATGTTTAGTTGCTTACACAATAGTAATCAATTGTGGTGATAAGATCTTAACACATTCATGATATAGTACAAAAGAATAGGAAGCTCAAACCTGTATCAACAATACTGATACAATATAGGTATAAATAGGTAGGAATAAAATGTATTGATAAGGATGATACAATAAGAAATACATGTAGGCTATAAAATTGGTATTAAGGAAACATAGAAGAAAAATGGAAAAGAGACTCAAAGGAGGGTAGGTTGATAATAATTAAGAAATGATTAGATATTATTTGAACATATATTACAAAGTACCTTGAGTTAAACCTGCATCTTTCTTAGTACACTCCTTAGAATGTGTAGGTAGAAATATTGATGCATCGACAAGTTTGACAAGAGAGATCATCAGTAAAATATAAATACAAAAATACCAATGTATACAACAACCAATACTTAATACTATGGATTCACCTTATGGTGGTAGTTGTTGTTAGGAAAATGTTATAAGTGCTTACATTTGTGATTAGTTATATGTTTGTTTATTGTGAGATTATATTAATGTATTGTTCTAAAAATACACTAATATATATTATTTGTTATTATGGACTGATCTTAGGGTTGTCTTAGAATAGGAAATTGAGTAAAAACAATCTCCATATTTTTAGAAGATAGAAAACTTATAAGTCTATACTTCATCAAATGAATAAAAACAACTATTTTAGTTTTATTGTAAAAATTAGATTAGGGAAAGTATGAGGGTGGCCTAAATCTATAAGTCTTTGAATCCAAATGGCTTCCTTGAAAGTATTATTAAAATATTTATACTTAGCTTCAGTGCAAGATAATAATACAGTGTTTTGATTTTTACTATTCGATGAAATTGTGCCAGAACCCAAGGAGAAACAATAGCCACTTGTGGATCTACAATGATCATGATCATCAACCCAATCAAACTAAGAATAATCATGAAATTAAAGTTGTTATTCAAGGTATACTCGATGTCAAAAGTTAGAGTACCTTTAATATAATGAATAATTCTTTTAGTAACTTTCAAATGATTAGTTTGAGGTTTTAACATAAAATGATAAATTAATCCAACATAAAAATCAATGTCAGGATGAGTGTGAGTAAGATAATTCAAACTACCAACTAATTGTCTATATAAACTTGGATCTACATTTTTATTTTCGATATCATTAAGAAATTTTACACCAAGTTCATAAGGGGTAAGGACTTGTTTATAATTTATCATATTAAACCTAGATAATAAGTCATATGCATATTTAGATTAAGAAATGGAAATGTTATCTTCTTCTTTCAAAACTTGAATGCCTAAAAAATGATGTAGGAGACATAAATATATCATTTCAAAGGTATCTTTTTCAAGTGTTTTTAGTGAAAGAAACCATCGAACTATTTCTACCACTTATGATCAAATATTAAACATATAAAACAATGATAGCTATGCCATTTGGAGTATTTTTGACAAAAATATTGTGATTATTAGAGCTATGAGTAAATCCCTAAGCTAAAAAAAATTGATAGATTTTAGAGTACCATTTCCTACAAGATTGTTTCAAACCATAGATAGCTTTGTTTAATTTTAAAATAAGATGCTTGATACCTTTATTAATAAAAATAAAGAGGTTGAGACATGTAAATCTATTCATGCAAATCACCATTCAAGAATGCAATCTCAACATCCATTTGGTAAACATGCCATTTCATTTAAGCATCTAAATCTAAAGCAACTTTAATTATGGGCATCTTAGATATGGGTGAAATTTTTTCATTATAACCATTTCATTCAATTTGATAAAAACCTCAAGAAACTAATCTAGCTCTATATTTTTATCCTTGATTGTCAGAATTGAACTAAGTTTTAATTAACCATTTAGAACTCACTAAATTATGATTTTTAGGGAGAGGGACTATGTCCCAAGTGTGATTAGAGATCAAAGAGTTGTATTCATCATGAATTTATTTTATTTTTTCCAATGAGGGTGACCTTGAATTTGTTTAAGTGTTTGTGAATAACTATTGTGCATAATTTTAGACATCAAAACATAGTTGAAAAATTGTAGCCTAGTTCTACAAGTATCACTAAGATAAACATCAATTTCAGATGCTTATAGAGTTATCTTGGCCCACTTAGGCATATTTTTAGATCGAGAAAGACTAGAATAAGGTCTTTGAACTTTAGGAACAATCAAATCATTATTTAAAATGTCATTTTGATCATCACTTGAACCAAACGGAAAAGAAATAGAGACAATCTCAGGGGAATTCAAATTGGAATCACAATCAAGTACACCCTTTTAATAATTTTAACATCCCCTTTAATATTATTTTTTTTAGCTTGAAGATCATAAACCCTATAATATTTAGATGATTCATCATAACCAAAAATGATAATTTTTTTTGTTTTTTAATCTAAATTAGAACATTTTTCTTTAGGAGTATGAACCAAAGCATCACAACCAAAAACAAATAAATGTTATAAGTTAGGATTTCTTCCATTCCAAGTTTATTCAGCGGTAAAGTTTAAAAAAAATCTAGTGGGAGCCCTATTAATGAGATAAAAAACACAATGGATAGCTTCATCCTAAAAAAATTAATTCCTATCTTTAGCATGCAATATACACCTAACTATTTTAGTGATAGTCCTACATTTATGTTCAAAAACCATTTTTCTCAAATGTGTAAATAATGGTTTGTTCATGTTTAATACCACATTGATTACAATATGTAAGAAAATTAATATTAACATATTCAGTATCATTATTAGTTCATAATACACATAAATAAAAACCATATTGTTTTTCAACAAATGCATGAAAGTCAATGAGAGTGTCTAAAACTTAATCTTTGGTTTATAATAAATAAATCCAAAATCACCTAGTGTAATCATCAACAAAGGTTAAAGCATATTTTTTTCCCATTAATATAAGGAGTTTTCATAGGACCTAAAGTAACAATATGAAATAAATTGAGTTTTTTCGTTGCACACAAAGATTGATTATTAGGAAAAGATTCTCTATGTATTATACTAACCATACATCTACTACAAAAATAGTTATATGACTGAATTGTAGGCAAACCATGTACCATATTGAGTTTATACATAAGTAAAATATTTTGGTTATTAATATATCCTAATTTTTCATTCCATAAGTTATAATCAATATAAGTAAGTAAATAATGCATAGAAGAGGAAGGAAAGAATTTAGTAAAATTAAACAAGTTATCAGAATCTAGAAAGGTGATAGCAACAATTTAAAAATATTACTTGGATGATTTAGCATAACAAGTGTCATGACATAATTCTCATTTATAGTCATGTGTGCATAATTGAGGAATGAAAATCTAATTCAAATTTTAATCAAGAACAAAAAATACATCATGCAATTCACCATTAGGGATTTTAATAATTCTTATGGC
The DNA here is from genome assembly GCA_037957365.1 of Torreya grandis. NCBI lineage: Eukaryota > Viridiplantae > Streptophyta > Pinopsida > Cupressales > Taxaceae > Torreya > Torreya grandis. The sequence continues at coordinate 385,971 of JARHVA010001959.1, read as the reverse complement.
TTCAATATTGCAATAAGCATGATTTGAAAGACTTAAATTATTGTTAGAAAGATATAATTCTAATGAAGTAAATAAATTGTATCATTGGTGTTGTAACCCTATAATCTCTCTTACCCAAGCAATACTTTTCTACTCAAGCATGTCAATGTCCCTGCCTACCTTGGTTGTGCCAAAAGTCCCTACCTGACTTGGATCCACTTGTGTGCATGAAGGCCCTTCTTAACCTAAGCCAACCTATACAATGACACCACTATCGAACTAGGATCTAGTATCATCACATCTAGACTCCCATCTCCATCCCCAAGTTCTCCACTTCCATCTACCTTGTTATCTCCTCCATTTAAACTTCATCATCATCCTCATCATCCCTAGCCTCACCACCACTATAATGTTAGGTATTGTTGTTACCACTCGAGGTCTTAGCCTCCATCTCCTCGATGTCTATAGGTACCTGACCTTATACTGGTATTGGAGCTATTAGCCTCAAAGACACACTTTTTTCCACTAGTGTATGTACGCTAGAGTGACCATGTAGAAAAAATAGGCCAACCTTCTGTAGGCCATAACATTTGAACCGTAACTCCATTTGAGCTCTTCCACATGCCAAAAAGACCACATCAAAAAAATTTATTCTTCTCTAACGGGTTATATCCATTTATATTTGATTTTGATAATTTTTGGAGGCCAAATGTGATCATCTGAGGGTCCAAAATTAATGTTTAATGATTTTTTCAAGAAATTTCTATTTTTATAAATTATATATTTTTAGAACTAGACGTCAACTTCAATTGAATTTCATCCCATAGGATAATTTTAGCATTTGGGATATTTAGGGAACTTTTTAGAGTCACGCGTGCTTACATGAGAAACTTACTATAAATAATAGCTGCTAAAAATAGATGTTTTTTTTAGATTTTAGTTTTTTTCAAATTTTGCATATAAACTCTAATTATTACGTTGAGGCTTATATAAGCATGGTTTAGGTTTGTAATTATTTCAATTCATTCAATATAAATCAGTATAAATTATTGTTTAGAATCTTGGCCTATTGGTAATTTTATTTGTCTTGTTAGTTTTCGAGTTCATTAGCTAGATCTGTGGCTCCTCCTACATAGGCCCAGGCAACCTATGGTATGCTGATGTAGCTTACTATGGCCTCACTCCTCAAGATCATAGGAGTACCTTGGATAATATCTTATGTTCACATGGGCTAACTGTCTTTTCCCCTTAGGTACATCCTATGTAAAGTTGAATTTATTTAGTACCTAATTAGGTTAGTACTCCTCTATTATATAGGACTGTGTCCCAGTCAAAATGTATCTAGTAGTCATGAAGCCCATTTACCATCCATACCTAAGCCATTGCATTTGATAGGTGAGGTAAAAAATCCAAATGAAAGATGATAGTTTTAGATCATCAAACATCTAATGAGAGAAAGGTATGTCTCCTCTATGCCCATCCTTGTCATCTCTTATCTAAGCCCAAACATAAACTACTAGATCCTTAGGATCCCGTATCATATGTATCTTGATTGGTAGCTCGATCATAATATGATCCCATCCCTAGACCTTGAAAAGTATGTAGGATATAATATTATTTCCACCTCGATATGTTATCATGTGAAAATATCTATACAACTATGTTAGAATAATTGGTCCCCAAGAAAAACATGTCGAATCCTCCAACATGTTCTTAAAGACACAACCTAGGCCCATATGAAAATATAGGTCACTCTTATTAGGCAAAAAGATGCCACTAATAATGGATTTTAAGATAATGACTTCTTGATCAATCAGAGATGGTGGTGATGGATCCCCAAAGGTAGATCATCTGACTGAATATCTATATAGGTCTCAATTAGGTTTATATTGACCTTCCCATGAACCATGGAGATACCCTGATAGCTAAAAATATCATCAATAACTACCTATTGTTATGTCAATGGTGTCCAAAATAAGTATCACCTATGCATTGGTAGATTGAAGATATGTTAGGTATCCTCAAGTGTCACAGTAGCCTCTTTGGTCAGCACGTGACAAGTTGATATCTCATTATGCCACTACTCTGCTAGTGCACTCAAATAAGCATAATTAACCTGAATAAATAGCATCCATACCACATCATGGAGGTCCAACCTTTGTAGAAAGGAAACCATGCCCTGTGTCTAAATTTGTGGGGTCTATAGATAGTGTGATCATCTCTCACGACATGTACAAAAAACTAATCACTCCTATAATTAAATATGTTAAGTTCAACCTAACTATATGCTACTACCAGAGCCCAAGCCTAGCCTAACCAATCTAATTGATCATCTTCTAGAGGTTGGACCCTTTTCAGGACCTTAAAATTAATTAGTTTTGACTTATATAACAAAAATGTTATTTTATCTAAGTCAAAGCCACCATTTAGGTGATTTTTCATGTTTTTAAGCAAAAGCACCATTTTTTATTTTCATGAAAATGATGACTTTGCCTAAAAATGGGCAAAATCACCATTTTGATAAATTCTACCCTTTTTTGGCATTGACATTGTTTCTAGAAATGATGACTTCATTTAAGAACACCATTTTCCTAGGTGAAGCTACCAATTACCCTATCATGTAAATGATGACTTCATCAATTTTTTTACCTAAAACACATAATAAATGCTAATTAATGATAATTAATGTGCTCCATCACTCGCTATGATAGATGTCATCAAGCTATTTTGTGGGCTATTTTCTCTTAGCAATGTGCGCAAAAAACCAGAGCTCAAATTCTCAAATGATTAGGGTGACAATGAATTATTTTTCACCCTAGGGGTGAATATATATCCAAAATTTTGAATATTTATTCCCCAAGGCCTATAGTTCATTCTGCATACTCTAGGGAGTGTATTTTTCACATCCATGGTTTGATTTTTATGTTATTTGATCCTATGTGCCTTATTTGTTTTTCATAGTTTACCCAGACCATCTTTTTGGGCCTCCCTTGAGACCCATTTCACAACACTATTCTTCAACTTATATCTCATATTTTTTTGAACATGCATCTTCAAACTCACATTTACACTATAAATGTGTTTTTATCCTTTGCCAGCTCACAGTAAATCCATTTAAAAGATTTGTTTGTATAAACTATCCTTGCCAATTTGCCTTATTATGGTAAATTATTGTTGTGATCGATCAATGATGTATCCTACCTTTCTAGGGAATTCTATTTTTAGTCACACATTTTTTATGTGTGAATGAATATAACCGCTTTTGGTTAAATCATTATTTTTACCCACTCCACTCACCCTTCTAGGGTGAATGCTTATGTCACTTATTATAATTACTTGTAGGCAAAACAATGTTTCTCATTCTATTCCTAATTATGACCACCTTTAGGAAAATCAATGTTTCTCATTCGGTTCCTGATTATAACCATTTGTGGGAAAATAAAAGAAGATTTGAGCATAATAACATAATGACCTTTTAACTTAGAATGAGTAGATAAAATTTGAATGTCTTTCAAGACAAATAAAGTTAATGGATCTTTCTAGACTAAACCCCACATAATTAACCTCATCAAGTGAAAAAACATCAATTTAATGTCAATTCTTATAGGACATCATAACATTTTGCCTTTTGTCATGGGCCTAAAGGTATCTAACATAGTAGCTAACACTATTCATTAAAACTTAGGAGAGGGTTTGGAGCCAAGTTTTGGTTGAGATTTGTTTTGAAAATAAGGTGGAAGCTTATTAAAAAAATTACATTAATAGCTCCCTATCATTTGATAGTTTATAATCCTTAGTATCTTCTTTTTGGGGTTAGATATAGGGATCTCTACAACAATTTCCATTGCTAAAGGTTGACCCTCACTGATGTCACAAACCACATTAGAGAATTTATTAGTATCAACTATTAGAAACCACCTAATCCTTAATAACCCTAGAGACTTCGACCTTGTTAGGCCAAAGATCAGAAGGTTCCATCTTGGTATGCATACCCCTTTTAACCAGATCAATGATGTTAGAAGTTTAACCTACTGTAATAATAAGATTTTCAGCTCTCTTAATAGGAATTTAGACAAAACCAAGTTCAAGATGAGAAGTAATAGTATTTTTGAGAGTTTATAACTCATAGTGACATTTTTATTTAATGAATCAAATACCCTTAGGGAAATATAAGTATTAATGAATCTCATAACAAGGTATTGACAATCCATATGAAGAGAATATACAAAGCTCGACACCTTAATCTTCATTGATATTACTTCATACTTAATATTGTCACTTGCATCAGTGTTGTACCCAAAAGTTGAACCCTTTTGAAAGTTTTAGGTACCCTAATAATTATAGTCAAATTTAGTGTTGGAATGAGTTTCCCATTTGAAATTTGTTGTCTAAAAATTTAATGTGTGTGTGTTAAAAAAAAATCCATTAAAAATTTAAAATGAAGAAGTTGAATTTGAAATTAATTTTACAAGGCAAAAAAAAAATTAGAAATGTGTAAATGACCTCCACATCTCATTCCTTTTTATTTCAATAAAAAAATTGAGCTCCAAATAAAATTTACAAGTCTTCAAAATTTTCAAATGTGTAAATTACCTCCACATCTATTCCCTTTATATTTCAATGGGGAAATGAAACTCCAACACATGTTTGGAAAAAGAGAAAATGTGTACCAAATTTCCCATTATGATCATCAATCAAAATGGCTTCATCTTATAATAAAATAATGCAAGATTGAAGAGAATCAAAAGCTTAATATTCTAAATCATTAAAGAATGTTATATTCTTACACAAACATGTAAAGATTCAAAAAGAAAGAAATTTATAAACGGATTATGGCTTGTTCATGAAAATTCAGTTATAGAAAGATGAAAACTACATGAAGATGGAGGATTTCATAGCAATATATCTCATATTTAATAAATCAAAACTTTTTCATACATTTGCAACTCCACAATCCACTAAGGTAAAATTATAACTTTTTTAAAGCAATATTTAGATTTTCATGAGACTATCATGCATTACTTTTTAATAAATTTATTTTATAAAAGTAGTTTTATAAAATATTTAAAAAAAAATCATTTAGTTATATATTTTTAAAAATCTTTATTATAATATTTGAATGTATTCTAATTTCAAAATGACTTTATTAAATGCTAAGGATATTGAAAAGATAGTTATAGCTACCTTTTATAACCACTTGAAGGTTATAGATAACATAAATGTAATATAATGAACCTTTTAATATTATAAATCATTTTAGTAGAGAGGAAGATAGAAATAAAGCTTTGTATTTATTTCAAAAAGAAGTACAATGATATTTTGTAGACTTTATATTTTATTATTTATTCAAATATGGATATAAATTACTCTTACATTAAATATGTTTATTTTATTTTATTTTTTTAATAGTGCAATATATCATAATAAATTGTTAATATTTTTATGTGTTTTTCTTGTGCATGTTAAATAGAAATTAAGTTTTTTGAAAGAGAAATTTTTAGATGCATCATGTTGGAAGAATATAAAATCAACGTTTCAAACACCATATGTGCGCCCATTATCAGGGAAAAAAAGGGAGAGAAGATGAAATTGATAAATGAATTTGAGAATACATCCTACCACCACCATTCATAAATAGAAATGAAAAGCATGAAATAACAAGAAATGGTCAATTGTCACCCCAAAGAATAAATATACTAGGGAAGAATCAAAAGAAATCACCATGTGTAGGTATATTTAATTTTTTTTTTAAAATTCCAATATGGTTTAAAATAGGTCTCCAAGACTCATCGATGCCTAACCCGTTGTCATGATTTAAATTACTCGATCTTTTTTCTATCTAAATAGTTTCTCTCACCTTCCTTTTCCAATAATCCTCTTCATTTATTAATATTTTTGATTGATGAAAGCAAATATGGTCTTTAGTGAGAAAAGAGTGTTCAGCAAGAGTAGAGTTATTTATATGTGATTGATAAATATCTTTGTTATGTTCTTTAATCCTTGTATGTAAAGATCTACTAATTTCTCCCACATAACGGACACTGCATGAACACGGAACTAAGTAAACCCCCTTTTTCGATAAAGGATCCACAACATCCTTGGTGGAATCTAAAGAAGTTCGAAGGGTGTTATTGGATTTGAAAATACTATGAATACCAACTTTTCTCATAATTCTTGATATTTTCTCTGAAATGCATTGAACATTAAGAATGGTAATTTTAGATGTCTCTGGATCGATATTCAAATGTCTATGATTCTGATTGATCATCTTATGAAAAGCCTCTTTAATTTTCCATCTATTATAACCATTCTCCATTAAAACTTTGAAAAGGTGCTCTTCTTCTTGTTGAAGGTGATCTTGGTATGAGGATTTTAGAGCCCTCAAAGTTAAGGAATAAATAAAAACAGCTTTATGGCAAGGGTGATGATGTGATTCATATTGTAAATAGAGATCAATGTGAGTCTTCTTTCTATAAGTCATATGAGATAAAGAGCCATCGGGTCTTTTTGAGATATTAACTTCAAGGAAAGGTAAAATACTGTCTTCTTCTTTTTCTATCGTAAATTGAATATGATTCAAAATCCCATTAAGATGAGTTAATAATTTATCCAATTCATCATTACCATGAGGCCATTTTGCATTAGTATCATCAACGAACCTATTGGCTATCCCACCAATCAGGGTTTAGTGGGTAAGATTCCAAGGCATTTGACTCAAAGTGTTCCATGAATAAATTCACAATTATGGGAAAAAGTGGAGACACGATTGCTACTCCTTTCATTTGCTCATATATTTATCCTCTAAAAGTGAAGAAAGTGGACTTTAAGCAGAGTTCGACTAAAACATCACTTTCAGAGTCAGTGATATTACGAATGATAGCAGCAGCCTCGTCAAGAGGGATCTTAGTGAATACATAAACCACATCAAAACTAACCAAGATGTCATATTTGTTAACCCTTCTATCCTTAATTTTGCAAACAAAATGTTTAGAATTTTTTGTGAAAGAGGGTGTGTTCCTAACTAAATTCTTCAATTTTCCCACCAAAACTTTTGCAAGAGGGTAGGTTGGAGCTCCATAAATCCTAGGGGTAATAGGTGCCTTAGGGATAAGCCATTCCTTATCTCTGTCACTAATGGAAGAGTTTTTGATAGCCCAAGGGACATCTTTAACAATTTTATTTAAGGAATTCTTCGAAAGTTTTTTATAGCTACCACTCAAATCTAGATGGCCCTGCATTTTAGCATCATAATCACATTTGTCTAATAGAACCGTAGTATTACCTTTATCTGCGTTAAGAATGATAACATTCTTATTTTCTTTAAAAGACCCCTTAAAGCAATCTTTTCAGCATTTGAAACATTATTTTTAGGAAGGTGGGACTTTTTAAGGGCAAGAGAACACTCTACTCTAATTTCTTCAGCACTATCAGGTTCAAGTCTTCTCACACCCCGCTCAATCCCAGCAATAACGTATTCATAAGGAATTTTGGAAGGAGCAACAACAAAGCCAAGTCCACGACTCAAAATTTTCTTAGCAAGTTCGTTAAGAATAAGATTAGAAAGGTTCAAAATATTATTAACACTAGGGACCATATCCGTAATCTGTCCTTTGGTAAGATAATTTATATGAGGTTGATAAACACTAGGGACCATATGATTCACTCTCGGTCTCAAATTATATTTTATATTCTCACCACCTAACACACCAAGAACATCTTTCACCTTAGTCTGAGGTACGACTTTGTCAGGGACTGAGCAAATAGGTGATAAGGATGTAGCAATTAAAAATGTGTTCCCTGTAGAATCGTTAACCAAAAACGAACTTGGAACTGAGTGAATATTTGACAATGATGCAACATTTAAAAATGCGTTATCATTACCACTACCACTACGAGCAACGAAATCAGCAGAACCCCTAACCAAAGCCAAGCAAGAACCAGAATCGCTAAGATTAAAAATACCAAAACTCTCACGAACAGCTGCTAGAATGTCTTTCAACAAATGTGAATTTGGACCAGCGACACCATGGTCAAACAAATTGCTAGCAACGAACTGGGAACCGGATAAAATAATAAAAAACTTCATATGTTTATCTATGGATTTAATTAATTCTATATCGCTTTCACAGCAATACAACCAACAATCTGAGACCAAACGTCAAATCTGATTTTATGAGCTAGTTTTAAATGCAAATGAAATAACTGGCTAGAAATGGCTGCTAACTCTTTCCTGATCAACCCCACGCTAGCTTGGTGAAAAATATGGCTATTTTTAAAAACAAGAGGGTGAGAGATAACCGCAAAGGTTGGAATGATATCAGCATCTCTGCATCTTTTGAGGAACGCTAAGGTAGCGATAATTTTATAAAGTTTAAAATTCAATTTCTGAAACAAATTTACCTCTTTATGAGTGTCCCCACCATATAGGGATACGATTAAACTGTGCATATTTGCATGATGTAGGTCATTTGAAAGAAAAACTTTTTAATGCATCATCTTGGAAGAAATTAAGTGTACTTATTTATGCAACTATCCATCCCATTTTTTCTTTCTTAATCTTCTCCCTTCATATTGTAAATATTCCTTTTATAGATTATTTTACTTTAAACTCATGTGGTTCCTGCATAAATTTGGAGAACATGCCCCCTGCATATGAAATATCGGGTCCAGTGTGCATAAGGTAAATGAGACTACTAAAAAGTTATTGATACAAGATAGCATCAACCAAAAGGAGATGGACAATCAGCCTCAAGCTTCACACTAGATATAAAATGAGTTAAAGCTGGATTATAGTCAACTATGTTAAAATGTGCAAGTAAATTAAGAGCATACTTGGATTGTGCAATAGTGATCCCGTAGTCAGATTGAGAAATTTCAATCTTGAGGAAGTAATGCAAGAAGAGCAAGGTAGTCATTTAGAACCTTTAAGATAAAATATTTTTAACTAATACAATAGTGGATTAAGAACTCCTTGTGATCAATAGGTCATCCACATAGAGATTCAGAATCAACAGTGGATCATCTATGTATACATTTGAATCAGAATGATATCTAATGAACCCAACTAAAATAAGAAAGGAATCTATCTTGGCATACTAAGCTCAAGGATCTTGTTTGAGGCCATAGATAGATTTGTAAAGTTTAAAAACTAAGGAGGAATCTTTCACAAATCTTTGTGGTTCCTCAATGTATATTTCTCCTTTGAGGTCATTATGAAGAAAGGCACTCTTCACATCCATCTGATGAATATTTCAGTGATGTGATTCAACAATGGTGAGAGTGAGTCGGATTGAGTTCATTTTGGCAACTAGGGTGAATGTCTTGGTATAGTCAAAGCTACATACTTGAGAAGAACCCTTTATTACCAAACATGCTTTGAACTTGTATAAGGACCCATATGTGGTAAATTGTATTTGGGAGATCCACCTACATAGAACAAATTTTATTCCATTAGGAAGAGGGACTAAATCCAAAGTGTTGTTCCTTTGCAAGGAACTATATTTCTTTCCCATAGTAGTATCCCACTTAGGAGTGCATGATGCCCCACAAAATGATTGTGGAATAGAAGCAAATATGATGAAAACATGTAGGACATTATAGAATTGTGATTGTGTTCACATGTTGTTTGATGGAACTCCAACCCATTGGCCAACACTTTGTAGTGTATGTATAGCCCAAATAGGACCAATGCTTAGATATTCAAGAGGATATTCCTCATCCTCTAAAGATATTCTGGGAGGAGGAGGTGTGTTCTCATCATTACTCTCATCATTGAAACTAGAATAAAAATCAAGATCATCAGGAACCTAATCAAGTGGATCTAAATCATCAAAACTATCATTAAATCTCAGTGTATCTAAGGAAGAGGGAGAGGTGTTGAGTGTTGATTTTGAAGGATCCTCTTGAAAATGAACACTCCTTTCAACAAACAACTCATGAGTGGTGGGATGTAGAAACTTATATCCCTTAACACCCTCAAGATATCCAATGAAGATGCAAGGTTGAATATGAGGTTTTATTACCTTACATTTCTTCTTAGGAATGTAGAGTATAATAGGAGATCCAAACATTTAAAATTTCTTTATTTGGGTTTATAACGACTCCAAGCTTCAAAAGGAGTGATTCCCTTCAATGATTTATCAAGAACTCAATTTTGGATATAACAAGCACATTTGATGGCCTCAACCCAATACCGAGGTACAAGATACATGGAGTGTAGCATAAAGTTTCCCATTTCCTTCAAGGACCTATTCTTGCTCTCTGTAACACCATTCTACTAAAGACTATATGTAATTATATGATGTAGTTCAATCCCCTCTAAAGTATAGAATTGTTCAAAATGATTACTAACGTACTCAACAACATTATTGGTGCATAAAATCTTGATGGATTTACCTAACTATTTTTATATAAGTGTCGTAAAGTATTTAAAATGGCCAAAGACATATAATTTTTACTTAAGAAAGTAAACCTAAGTATACCTCAAAAAATCATTAATGAAAGTAAGCATGGATTTAGTCCTATTTAATGAAGGTTTTGGAAAAAGACCGATAATATCACTGTGGATAATCTCCAATATCTATGCATCTCTCCATGATCTTCCCTTATCATACTTTTCCTCAAGATGCTTACCAATTATGCAACCTTAGAAAAATCCATTAGAAAACTTGACTCATGGAAACCCTAAAACTATGTCATGATGACTGAGTTACTCCAAATAACAATAGTTGAGATGGTTAAATCACTCATGCCATAATTTACTCACCCCATCTAAATGAGTGAGTAGTGCAGTAGAGAGTTGATCAAGAAAAAAATGTGAGAAAGTATATAATCATGATTGGTGATTTACTTTCCCAAATGCAATAATGTAGTCACTATTTTCTTCCCTAATAACCACTTAATTATGTGTTAACTCAAATATCTTACCTAAATCGATGTGAGTAATTTGATAAATACATAGTATATTGGTGAATAAAGAGGAAACACATAGAACATCATGAAATGTCTCATCATTCACTTCAACAGATCCTCTCCTACTAACTTCTATGGAAGTATCATCACTTAACAAGATGGAAGGCATAGAACAAGGCTCCAAGGACAAGAACATGTCATGTGACGAATCCATGTGTTGTGATACACCAAATTCAATAACCCATGTGAAAGGATGGGATGCAACTATAACAAGTATTGTTCTTATATTTTCCATTCTTATTGTCTTTAGCTTTATAATACTCCTATGCTGATGAATTTTGATTGGAAGAATCATGGACATTGATATTGTGTTTCTCGAGCATTTTTATCAATTGGTCAATCTACGTCTTCATGTATTTAGATTCATGCCCAAATTTCTTGTAGCAGCCTCATATGAATCACTCTTTCTTAGGTTTCCTATCTAAAGAGGAGGATTCTTTTGATGCTTTAGACTTAACATTAGATTTTTGACCCTTTCTTTGCTTTGGGTCCTTATTCTATTTATTATCCTTGCTATTAGAAGCCTTCTATTTATCATGCCTCATAATTAAGGTATGTAATTTAGAGGACTTTAGTGTATCCATTTGTATAAGCTTGTCTTACTCTCGATTTAATTCGACAACAAAGTAATCTAAGGATGACATGGTCCATGTAGCTTCAATGGCATGCTTGGTGGAATGGAAGGTATAAATGAAGATATAATAGTTGAATCCCAATTTAACAAGGATTGAAAGAATCAATTTATCATCTTTTTTGTTAATGTCCCGTAGTTTCAACTACAAACTGAGTGATTTAAACTTTATGAAGAAGTCTTGTATCATATCAAGATTTCCTGAGCTCAAATCTATGAGCTCGTTCTCCAACTCGGGACCTCTCATTATGTCTTGTTTTCCAAATAATTTATCTAATGTGGACCATAATTGATCTAGAGTAGTTATACATTGGATATTAAAGAGAAAGTAAAGAGACATAGACATGCATAGTAGACCATAGGCTACATCACTTCTATTGTATCACTTCACCTTAAATGCTTCAGGGGTCTAATGTGTTTCTATACCTATCATAATTCAGTGTAAGTATTTTCTCTTCAAGATGATTTTCTCTTTTACTTTCCACTTGTGATAGTCGAATGGTGTAAGAATTGAAACTAAAGTCAGATCCATGGTGTAGAAAGAAAGTATGTGTTAAACTCTGTATGCTATAAACTAGGAATATATAACCCTATAAATCTACATAGGTTTAAATTAAAAGTCATGAGAATATTATCAAGGTGTATATCTAAAAAAAATCACACTTTAGAAAAAATAGAACCTCAAAAGGAGCAGTAGGCTAAAAGTTATGTGAGTTTGATGTTCTAGATGGTAGGGGAAATATCCACTTTGAAAATTTTGAAAAAATATGGGTGTGTAAAAGTTTCAATTGGGTGATAAGGTTAAGCCCCCCTAGTAGGAATAAAATTTTGATCCCTCTCCATGTGATTATTTCAAATGAATAGTGACATATTTCACGGGTTTAAATTTGACATCCCTATGGGCATCATCAGAGTTTTGGGGTCCTTTCAAAGTTGGTAAGATTTATTACCAAGGCACCAAAAAGTTTTGATGTTGGGGTTGACAGCCTTTGTTTTAGTCATCTAAATGTGTTAGGATTGTATTTGGGGTTTGTAGTTATCATGGTTTTTAACTATTCCTCAATAATCCAAATGTTGGGGTTCCAGAAAGATCTAACAATCAATAATATTGATGCTAAATTTTATAAACTCTGATAGTCATTAATTCTAATGTCAGGGTTTTCTATCAGAGATGCAGCTTGACCTTGTAGTTATCAAGGTTTGGATCTACCAATGCAGCTTGGATTTCTGATGTTAGGATTTCAGACTGCCAATGTAGTCACAAGGTATGATGTTAGGGATGAGGGATACATATGTAGCTAAAAATATTGATGTCAAGGTTTTGGACTATTGATGTAGTCAAAACTTTTGCTAAGTGGAAACAAGGATGAAAATTGTAACTACCTCAAAAATACTTGATTTGGTATAGCTCTCAAAAACCCACCAAAGACCCACTAAGAATCTCAAAGAAACCATAAAAATATAGAAAGGATTTCCCCTTGAAGACCATAGATACTATAAATTTATATGAAATAATAAAAAAAGCCCCTAAACCCTTAAATATGGCAAAAATTAATTATAATGAAAGTAGGTCATGTTTGCAATTGATCATAAAGTTTTGACACCTTATGAATATAATGGTATAGGTCATTTTATATGATAACCAACAAAATGAAAAATGTTTAGTAGGAGATACCTTTCTCTTGTTCTTTTTCAAAATCTAGACCAATAAAGGACACTAGAAGAAGAGAAAAATATAGGAAAGGGTGAATATTCAATAGCTAGGTCAATGAATGAAAAATTTATGACATGCAAGCTGAAACTCAATATTTCATAATAGGAACAATGGCATTCATCTACCATAAAATATCTGATACCATGTCAGAATGGGCCACAATCAAGGATTGGATTAGATAGGTTTAAATGCACACAAAAATTACCTATGCATAGTAGCGAAATCAAACATGAGATGTAAAAAATAAATTTCTTGACAATAGAATGATTAAAATATTAACATTAACATCATTAACCATAAAAGTTTTAGGAAGGTAAATTATATAGGTGAAATATAAACATGTCCTCACTTCCTCATGAATATGGAATTATCTTTAACAATGACCTAAAATGATATATAAGCAAGCTAACTAAACATGTGTAGGTTAAAACTATTAAATGGCATAAAAACCTACACTAACAATAGAGATAAAATTATCTTGGTGGTATAATCAAATTCCCCATAAAATACAATAGTAACATTGGACTTGGTAAAATGCATTCATATGAAAATTTAAAAACTTAAGTGGTTGTGATATTCTAAATTTTTTAAACAATAGATAAATTTCAAAATAAGTTATCGATCTAAAATAACATTGACCAAGCATTCCATTTTTTTGAACTAATGTATAGATGTGAAAATTTATCACTGTGTATAAATAATTCTTTTCACATACTTTCAAGTCTGTAAAATTAATTCATTTTATATACTTTAAAGTTTGTATAACTATGTCATTTTACATTGTTTTGTCTATATAAGTAATTCATTTTACATGATTTCAAGTCTATATAGTTAATTCATTTTACATACTTTCAAATATGCATTGATTTAAAATATATAAAGAAGAGTGTGAATAATAAAGTGAAAAAAAATAGAGCTCCACAATAGTCTATTGACACATATTGGTCCATCTTGTTTGGCAGTTGGCATTAGAAACAACATTTAAGGCATTGCATGTATAATTTAAGGCTATTAAATGTTTTAATACCTTCTTTTTTTCTAGTCACCTGTAGAGAATAATTGAGTGACAAGTTTATCATACTCAAATTGTCTTCTCATGTTGTGTTAGATTTTTTCCATTAACAATGGTATATGTAGATTAGGGTATGCTATATTTTTTTTCTATAGAGAATAGTTTATCAAACTCAAGAAGCACTAGGTCCACATGTGTACTTATATGTAGAGGTCATTGAGGTTTTGCACTAGAAGAGGACATTGATGAATGTGCTATTATCCACTCATACTTCTATGTAGAGGTCATTGAGGTTGTGAAACAGAAGAAGACATTGATGGACATGATATTATCCATGTGTACTTTTGTGTAGAGGCCTTTAGATGGCTGTGCAATAGAAGAGGACATGAATGCACATATAAAATCTTAGATCTATATAGAGGCTCATTGCAACCATGCAATAGAGGAGATTCAAGATCTCAGTTCCATGTAGAGGTCCTTAGATGGTTGTGTAGTAGAAGAGAACATGAATGTATGTGCAGAATCTTAGATCTATCTAGAGGCTCATTAAGGCTATGAAGTAGAAGAGATTCAAGATTTTATATCTATGTAGAGGCTCATTATAGTCGTGTAGTATAAAATATCACTAGAATTCATTTTAGAAGTTCATTACAATCGTGTAGCAGAAGAGATCACTAGACTTCTATGTAGAGGCTCATTGTAGCCATACAGTAGAGGATATCACTAGACTTCTGTATAAAGGCTCATTATAGTTGTGTAGTAGAATAGATCACTAGACTTCTATGTAGAGTATCGTTGAAGCTATGCAGTAGAAAAGATCACTAGGCCTATCTTTGTAGAGGCTCTTATGAATCTATGCAGTAGAAGTCAACTCATTCTGAACCCTAGCTCTATGTAGAGGCTATTGATGGTCATACAACAATAGAAGGATTGTGGAAGGTGTGATTAGTCAGTTGTTTCAAGCATTGTAGGCATAATTGTGGAACCTAAGTAGACTGATAAGACCTATCAGAGTATCTTTAGAATTGATAGGCATTTCAATGGGTATTAGCGTTTGGTAAACCAAAAGCCATTTCAATGGGGAGGTATGATCTAGAGAACATTTAAAAAAAAAATCTAAATTAGACTGAAACATATACCATCACATAAGACTCATCAAGATCTTTCCAACAATATGCAAAACTTTGAAAATAGAGCTCATTTGCTCCTTGTGCAGCCAATCAAAGTTTTGGTCAAAGCAAATCAACAGATGGTCAACACTAGTCAAACTAAAAAATTTGATGATATTGAAATGTTTATGAACCAGTTCCATGGTGTAGATCTCGTTTATATATTTTTGACATATTTTATGATTCAAAAAATGGAGTTCATATGTGCAAGTTATGACCAGTCAAAGTGATGATGTGGCCATAAAGTGACGTGGCAATAGAGTTATGTGGCAAATGAAAATCCATTTTAATATGGTTAAAATATAAATCATTATATATTGAAGAATAATTATCACTCCATATTTTTAAATACATGGGATATTATTAAAATTTCATATTAAAATGTAACGAGATAATATAGATCCCTTAAGAAATGATGAAATGGGATATTATCCAATGATGCAGGGGCATCAATATGCTTGGAAATTTATTTATATTAGTTTCCCACCATTTCTTCATTTGTTTTAGTTTTCAAAAGTTGTCTATTTTCAATAAAAACAAAACCAATATCTACTTCTGATGATTTTTAAGTCTGTTGAGGAAGATATCTGGCGAACTGATTCTTCTTATGATTAGAAGAATCATTTTCCTTTGTTTGTTTTGTTTGGGGCTGTTGTGATTTAGCCTAATATAGGATCGGTTAATAACCGTATGCTTTGTATGGGGATTTTGGTTTTTGTGTAAACAGGGGATAGGTAGTCAAAGGGCGGAAGGGGACACAGTGTGAAGGAGGATCTGCGATGAGCAGACACACACAGATGTATGGTCTCTGATATATATTAAAATAAAAGTGTGTAAATTCTATTTTTGCCATTGATATAACTCCAGGAGTTTGCTCATCGAAGTTGTTGCCATCAATTTTCAAAAGGTTGAATGTCAAACCAGTGATTGGGTCTGTAATAACCATACAAATCGAAGCACCAGTATGCTGAGTCACATATGACCATTGAGAAATTTTCAAATGTATTGATTATAATTCTGGTTATTTTTAAAGCTATGCTAGATGTTGAATATCAAGGCGCTACAATGTCTTGGAATTAGGTGACGGTTTTGACATCAAGAGAGTCGCCAGTCACTTTGATTCATCATTGGAGGCTTCGACTCAAACACAGCCTTTTACACGGTTAGATGCAGTTTCAACATTTGTTCAGGCCCTGACTTGAAAAGAATTGAAGTCCAGAAGCTAGCTATTTGTAACGTCAGGTATTTAAAACTTCATATTTTTATTGTGCCTTAAACAGAGTGTAGTCAGATAAGTCAAAAACAAAAAAATCAACTTTCCCTTTTTAAATCAAAATGTTGTATTCTCAAGAGGAAGAGGAATCCAAATGTTAGTTAAGTGTGAAGGTAATGTTATCAAAATATATATATATATTTTTCTCATGCCTGTTGTGAGTTGGAGGTCTGTCCTTCATCAAAACATACAGTTTGACCCTGTTTGCTAAACACATTCAGTTTAGCCTGTGTGAAGAGTTTCAGTTTTCATCATTTGGTATCAGAGTTGTATAGGGAGAGGCTTCCATCAATTTGGTATCATAATGATCAAAATGAAGACTACAAACTCAGTTGAGGAGTTCGATGAGAAGATATACCAGATGCAATATTGGATTGAGCATGATAGTATGACTCTATGGGAAGAAAAACAAAAAATGAAGAATACTTCTGCTCCTTGGAAGAATGATGCAGGAGCATCAATATGCTTGGAAATTTATTTATATTAGTTTCCCGCCATTTCTTCATTTGTTTTAGTTTTCAAAAGTTGTCTATTTTCAATAAAAATAAAACCAATATCTACCTCTAATGATTTTTAAGTCTGTTGAGGAAGATATCTGGCGAACTGATTCTTCTTATGATTAGACGAATCATTTTCCTTTGTTTGTTTATTTTGTTTGGGTCTGTTGTGATTTAGCCTAATATAGGATCGGTTAATAACCGTATGCTTTGTATGGGGATTTTGGTTTTTGTGTAAATAGGGGATAGGTAGTCAAAGCGCACAAGGGGACACAGTGTGAAGGAGGATCTGTGATGAGCAGACACACACAGATGTATGGTCTCTGATATATATTAAAATAAAAGTGTGTAAATTATATTTTTGTGATTGATACAACTCCAGGAGTTTGCTCATCGAAGTTGTTGCCATCAATTTTCAAAAGGTTGAATGTCAAACTAGTGATTGGGTCTGTAATAACCATACAAATCAAAGCACCAGTATGCTGAGTCACATATGACCATTGAGAAATTTTCAAACGTATTGATTATAATTTTGGTTATTTTTAAAGTTATGCTGGACGTTGAATGTCAGGGCGCTACAATGTCTTGGAATTAGGTGACGGTTTTGACATCAGGGGAGTCGCCAGTCACTTTTATTCATCATTGGAGGCTTCGACTCAAACACAGCCTTGTACACGGTTAGATGCAGTTTCAACATCTGTCAGGTCCTGACTTGAAAAGAATTGAAGTCCAGTGGCTGGTTGTTTGTAACGTTAGGTATTTGAAACTTCATATTTTTATTGCGCCTTAAACAGAGTGTAGTCAGATAAGTCAAAAACAAAAAAATCAACTTTCCCTTTTTAAATCAAAATGTTGTATTCTCAAGAGGAAGAGGAATCCAGCTGTTAGTTAAGTGTGAAGGTAATGTTATCAAAATATATATATATTTTTCTCATCCCTGTTGTGAGTTGGAGGTCTGTCCTTCACCAAAACATACAGTTTGACCCTGTTTGCTAAACACATTCAGTTTAGCCTGTGTGAAGAGTTTCAATTTTCATCATCCAATCCCATCAAAAAAGGTGGGGATAATAATTATCCCACTATTTTTGAACCTCCAACAAGTATATAAAGAGGTGAGGGGTTATTTGTAAATCATGGGAATTAATTCCAACGTTTAAAGCTCTCATGGCAGAGTCGAGAGTCAAAGAGCTGAGAGTTGAGAGCTAGAGCTGAGAACCAGAGTAAGAGATGAATCTAGCCATATGTTGAGAGACCTGATTTGAGTTCATTTGAGCCAATTTTTAAATTCTTAAAGTAAGACTTTGGGTGAAGAACTTCAGGAATGAAAGATTGCTTTTCATGATAGAAAGGTGGAAGGTCCATCCATGAGTTTTAGGACTTTTTGAAGGTTTGTTGCTGAGTTTATGCAGTCTTAGAGGTGTGCTTCAGGGAAGTGGAAAATCTATCCAAGAGTTCTAAGATTCTTTGAATGGTTGAACATACACATTTGGAAGTGTTCTAGGAAAGTGGAGAATTTGTTTGAGAGTTTCAAGATTCTTTGAATGTCCATAACACATGAATTCATTATTGTTATATAAGGGTTACCTTGTACTTGCAGACATTTGATAATGAATTGGTTTAGATAGTTTGTGATCCCAAAGACGTAGGCATTGTCAAACTCTGTAATCAACTCTTATGTAGTGTGGTTGGTATTTTTGCATTGCTTTCATTTAAGTTGTATATTTTTTCGATTAATTTCGGTATATTTAATAAATTGCCTACAAGGATCCAAGGTAAAAAATTTGCATGAAAATTAGTGCTATTTTATGGATCAAGTCCACACATGCATGAATGGATATGAAATAATCACATAATTTGTGTATGGTAAATATAGGTCAAGAATAAAATTATGAAGTTTCTAATACCAAATTTATGTGTCTACAAATGCCACACTTTTATTCTAGTGTTAACAATGCTAAAGTAAAAGGATGAAGCAATTGCATACATTAGTGTACGATACTTTGTATTTAGGGTAAGGCTCTGAGTGTTTATATTTTATCCATGTAACTTTCAATAAAACATCCAAAAATCAAAGTTAATTTATGATGTGACATTTGAGTTAAATTATTAATCAAACATTTAAATTTGAAAAGGAAAGAAGGAATACACTTAGAAATCGGAAAATCTTGTTACCTTCTAAGGTATTGGAGACTGGGGTGATTATGCCACAAGGAAAGTTCCATTGTATAAAACTATGGGTTGGGAAGATAAGTGGCTCGTATGTAAATATTTAAACCCATATTAGGTTTTTATGTAAATGTGGAGCCCCATACTAGGCTTGTATGTAAATTTAAATAGTCTAAATCAACTATTGTAAATGAATTTTAGATTCGTAATGTTACCTTTGGTACCTTAATGAAAATAGAAAAGTACATGCATGAAAAACATCCATTACCCATAATATAATGTTAATTTTACTAAGCCGATATAAAATATCATAATTATATATGTCAATCTTCCTCTAATTTGATAAACTTTTCCCTCTTATCTTTATAATTAGATAATTATGTTTATCTGTTATCTGTAACTTCTCACTCATGTCCCTATAAAATGTCTTCATAGTCATTGTATATGCCCCCAAATCTATCTCAATGTGTGTGTGTGTGTGTGTGTGTGTGTGTGTGTGTGTGTGTGTGTGTGTGTGTGTGTGTGTGAGTGATAATCTGAACCAATCTATTAGTTTGACCTAATCAAAACCCTATGAATCCTGTAATATGTCCCATAATTTTAATTATCTATGTATGGAGGCTTGAATCTATATGACAAGCCCACTAGTATTTCCCACTTTTGAGGTGAGGGATACAAATTGTGAATTACTCATCTCAAAATAACATATTTATATACACCATCTTATATATAGAAATATAAATATATAAAACATATGCTAATATAAATATAATATGTCATCATAGAATGATTAAATTGTCAAATCATATATGAAACATGTATCCTAATGCATACAAGTTTCATGTCAAGATAAATATAACAATTGGCATGTTAGATTAGTCATCCCAAATACAATCACTGAATAATGAACCATGTAATAATATGCATTCTATATATCATGGCACCACACATAAGTAGAAGGATGAATGATATGGATCATGACACCATAAGCTCATTAGACAATCCTAGATGTATCCACACATATGTACACAATTTCATGGCCATGAGAAACACACCGGAGAATCATATGCAATAGAATTCAATGTCAAGTAGATAAGAATTCACACATAATACATTCAATGAACACACAATGTCATACAAGTCTAGATCCACATGTAGCGAACAAGCAACATCACATAATGAGCAATAAATGTCATAAAAGATAAGAGTCACATCTAATGTAATACACACTTAATTATCACACCATGTAAATTAAAATAATAATCACACATGAAACCATTCAATGTAACACATAATGACCAAATAATGTAACATGCATAGAACAAGTAATGCAAGTATACACTATTAATGTATATAATCATTGAATATGGTAAATTATAGTATCCATATATCAATATAAGTAGTATAATCAATGGAAACACATCTATAATAAGTCTAAGTAACTTAATATGATCAATGGAATTATCATTAAAAAATGTAATTTGAATAGATGTATCAAAGAGATGTTTCATATGTAAGCATGCTCTCAATGTAAGAATGATGTCTGCTAGGTTTAGGAATGTATTTCATATAAATGTCCATGTCATATGAAACCTATATGTCCTATAACTCACTCATATATTCTTGAAATGCATGTATGTATATAAATTGACATTTAATATACTATAATGCAATAAACAACATAAATAAAATATGTACACTAGTAATACATGTCATGCATTGGTCCTAATTTTTTATTTTTTTAAAAATATTATTTTTCTTTTATTTTTAAATATATTTTTATTATATTAATACTAACTGATAATCTCATCAATGAGATGCTCGCATTTAGGCCATGTATCAACCATGACAAAGGTCACCAGTCATGAGAAAGTAAGCTTATATGTATATGTACCTAAATTTAAGAGGTGATATTGTGATGTATTATATTTGTCATTATCATCATGATTAATGATCATGTATATGATGTGTATCCCCAGTACCCATAGTATCATGTGGAATTTAGTGATTAATGTAAATATGTTCTTGTGTTTTTTGTGGAAAACATGAATCTATTTGTAATAATAGCTTAGGACATGATGGCATGGATAATGGTTCTTGTGCAACATGATTAGACCTCTGATGTAATAGGCATTGAATTAGTGGTCATTAAAGAATTCAATTACCTTTCACTAAACATCCTATATAGAGTGAAACCAAATAGGTTATACAACTGGTTTTAATTGAGGTGGAGGTGGAGGTGGAGGAGGAAACATCCTCCAATACTCATAAATAATACTTAGAACTACAACCACTATGTTACTATATATATAATTCACACATCTATGTACTGAATATGGTACTATGTGGAGCGTATACATCCAATGAAATCCTAACATATTGAATGCTGATGTACTCAATAGAACTAAAAATAAGTTAGTAACTTTTGCAAGGCCTACCTTAAGTGGTGGGACAATACTCCTGAAAGGGTTTTGTGTTTTTCCACCAAATCCTTTTACTATCTTTGTTGTATTTGTAAAATCCTCCTTTTCGTATCCAAGACTAGTAAGAAGTGTCACAGTGCAAACATTTTCACTTGAACCATTATCCACCATGACATTATGTATATATTGTGAATCAATGTACGTGTGTACAAATAATTGTATGTGCATAGAATCATCATTAACAACCTCACTATCATCAAATGTAATTATGAGTGATTGTATAGAGGGGGTAGTTGTTGAGGTGCCCCCAAAGCACCCAAAAATAAAATTATATTAAAAAACACCAAGGTTAGAGATGACAAGAATATCAAAATTAAAAAAACAAAATAATGACCTTGAAATGAGGATACATGAGTGTCAAAAGGATAGAATAAACTCAAGATTCCCTTGAAAAAATCAAAATCTAAAGGTATTTTCTTGGGATGAATGTGCATCTATATAGTGATAGTGGAAATTATACCTAATTGTTGTGACCGTTGAACTAAATATTAAAAGGACTGTCATTGAAAATGAAAATCTAATTGAATTATCCAAACTTGAAAGAAGATCTAAAGTCTGAGAGCATGCCAAACATAATGAGCCCTGCCTAGGAAATATCATCTCCAAACATAACTTTTGATGCATAGAACAAGTAATGTTCTCAAATCCTGGAATTAAAGCCACCCAATTCTAAATATGCATAACAATGGAACACCACATAAAAATATGCTTAGAGGAATTTGGTTCTCCACAAACTAGACATTAGGGATCTTCCAATCCCTTATGATGCAATCTTTGCCCAATAGGTAGACACTAATGTAAGAGAGACAAAACAGAAAAAATTAAATTTAGGATGATCCATATGTTTCTAGAGGGTATAGAAGCATTTGTACCAAGTATCTACAAAATCATTAGTTCCCCATCGTTGATTGAGTTTAGCTAATGGCAAAGTATTAAGCTTGATGCAATAAGTATCCCTATTAAGAGAAAACTTAGACAACACATCATGATTTGGCCAACACCAAATATCCCATCATTGATAACTAGAGTGCAAACTAACTCGAGAAATGTATATTTCCTCCCTTTTATCCCTAATGACTTTATATGTTATTTTATTTTTGGCTAAAAGTTTGAATTTTTTTCAAAAGGTGGGCTAGTCTAAAAGAGTGCCATTATCCTCATTAAGAAAATACCCTACATGAAAAACTCCTTTGTGAATAAATTGAATGCTTTGGCAGTTCTTTTTCAATGCTAAAGTTCCTTCGGGAGTAAACACAAGTGGAGACCACCAAATAAAATGAAGAGAAAGTTTTTGATAATCACATCTTGACATATCCAAGTAAGCAAAGACTTAATTCTACCCCACCCTTTCCAAATTTCTTATAACATAATATAGCCTTGGATTTTAACTATTGTTGGAGTAACTAACCAATTCATGCAATGAGTATATCCACATATCTTGTTGCCCATGAGAAGTGATTTGCAACTCTATTAAAAAAATAACTTTCCAAGCCTTATCTCCTTCAAGCAAGTGAATAACCCCCTTAGTTGGCAATAAAAGACCTTGCATGTAAGATTTTGGGAAACCAAGACTGCCTAACTCCCTATCCATCATGTAAGTTTTCCATTCCATTTTGTACAAATATTTATGACCCTATTTCATTCATTAGAAAAAGTTTGGAGAACTCTGTCCAAACTCCTTTTCAAAATGCTTATAAAGTGTGCATATTTATTATTATGCTTTTATGGATCCCTCTTAGAATGATTACAAGAGTATGAGTCATTGTAAATATATGCTTATAAGCATACCAATAATACCATCCAATGGATTCCCCTCTTCAGTCCCATAAGCATAATATTTCGAATGTT
Source organism: Torreya grandis (assembly GCA_037957365.1). Taxonomy (NCBI): domain Eukaryota; kingdom Viridiplantae; phylum Streptophyta; class Pinopsida; order Cupressales; family Taxaceae; genus Torreya; species Torreya grandis. Next base: position 362,228 of record JARHVA010001959.1, on the reverse strand, counting down.
CATTGTAAGTCATGGACCTTGATATTAGTCTTAGTTTTTGTTGTCACATGATTTGGAAAGGGATCATAAAATATTTTCATATTTTCAATTGCATTAAGTTGTGCATTCGAACCATTTTTAGATGTTCTTATGTCATTAAAATCAATTGTCTTGTCATCAATAAGATCCTAAACCTTATGTCTTAGCCCAAAGCATATGTTTGTAAAGTGTCATGTGCATCTATGATAATCATAATATGATTTATTATTGTAATCCTTAGGTAAATGCCTATTCATATCAAGATTTTTATCATAGTGAAAGATATGAGGTTGCACTCAAGTTACTTTTGTAATATCTTATTAGGAAGATATGATAATCAATAAAATTATCTTATTTGTGGTACTGAAAGGACAAGCTAATTAGTATGTTTTGACACTACATTAATTTTTACCTTTGTATTATTTTTAGTATCATTAATTTTAGCCTTGTAATTTGATTTGATTTGATTTGAAACTTTTCACTAGAAGTAGTTGGAGGATTGACAACATACTTTATCTTACTCATAGATATAATCTTAACTTCCTGATCCTTAAATGTGTGGCATAAATCATTAAATGACTAGAATCTCTTAAACATAATGGACTCATGTAGAAGGGAAAACAAACTTTACTTGAATATATATTGTAACTCATTGTCAACCATAGGATTTGTCATCTTATAAAGCATGATCTTATACAGAAGTACATAGTAACTGATTGGTTCATTAGGTCCTTGCTTAAGCTTTGTAATTTGAGTATAAGACAATTTATTAATTATATCGATCAAAAAGTGTGCTAAAATATGATTAGACAAGAGATTAAATGCATGAACTAATTGGAAAAGAAGGTCATAGAAGCATCATAAAGCATATTCCTTAAGAATTTACAAAAATAAATCAGTTAATAACTTATCATTGGAGGCATAGTCTAAACACGATACATGAAACACTCTTATGCATTTATTCAAATCATATTTACCATCGTATAATATAAGCTTAGAAGTCACAAAACCATAGGTAAGGGATATGCTAAAATTTTTAGAACTAATGGAATATGAAGCAATGCTTGAGAGTTAACTAAATGGATCGCTCTAAAAGAAACCTATTCTAACATCAACACCTTATATTTCAAATCTAGAATAGTTTATATGAGGGATTCTACAGTAAATATGGATGATGATGTCATATTAATAGTTATTGTAGGAGGTACTTAAGTTTATTGTGTAGAGATAATCACTAAAATATAAAGAAAACTTTGTGTTTCCCCCACATTATAGGTGGGCATCACATGTGTGACCATAGGTGTAGACATAGGAATAGTAGTGATTTGAACCCCCAATGTAGAGTTGGTACCTCTAAAAGGTTAATTAATATCATTGAAGGGTTCATGTTATTCCTCAAATGTAATAGTCTTAGCATGCTTTTCATTGTATCTCTAGTCACATGGAATAATGCATCATTCAAGTGTGGATTCTTATGAAGATATTGAGTTAATCGCTCATGATCTACCTCATCACATATACCTTCCACATTATTTTTTTCTTCCATTATGATTATGTATTAATTATGTGAATTACATCAAAAATCAAAAAGCAAATTCTAAACCCTGAAGATAGAAATTTGAAACAAAAAGAAATATGAAACCTTAAGAGCAAACCTAAGGTTTGACAACTCAATATAAGGATCAAGTTTACATATATGTTTTAGCTTATTTTTATTAATGAATCTAAACAAGTATAGAACTATGAATATTTAGATTTTACAAGATATATCTAAATTATGCAGATCTGAATGTAAAAATAGATGTTAATTAGAACTTTATTATTTATGGAAATGATCAAGAAAACTAGGGTACTTAATTTATTATTGTTTTATTTGAATCTAAGTCTATGTGCAAGGGGAAAGAAGAACTAAAATTGCATCTAGAGTTGCTCAGATCTAGAAACCAATTGTTTGTCCTTGCTTGGATAGGCCTGATAATAGTTTGATGCTTATTGTAACTAAAAGCATTTGATCCATGCTAGAAATATTTATTTAATATATGTCAAGTTTTTCTAACATAGATCGCTACACCTACTTGTAAACCATTGTCTTGTGTAATATTAGATGTTCTTTATTGTGTACAAGTCCAAAAAAAATATCCTCTACTTTAGATCCATGGATCCACTTTCAATAATAGGTTCACCTGTAAAAATGGGTTGGATAATATGGGTTGAGTTGACCCTAAACACCCCTATTGATTTGCTACAATTTGTATACATCTTAATAATCTTAAGAGGGCTCAAACTATGGTGCATATAGTTCTCACACTTAGGTGTATGTGTGCAATAATGATACACTAGTACTGATGCACCATGTAACCTGGATTCTGACACCTAAAAATATCCAAACTTGACTTGGCTTAGGTGCTTTAGAGTTGTCTAGGGCTTGCTCCTTTGATGGGTCTTATTTAAAAGCTTTAATGTTGTTCCTCTAAATATATTTGTTAAATAGATAAATGTCAAATGCTTGCTAGATAGGTGTTAAATAGATAGGCTTATGCCTAATGTATTTAAATAGGTGATTCTTTAGGTAAATTTTTCAGCCATAGACATGTGAAATGTATAGGCCAACCCATAATAAATATTTGAATTCTAAATAATAACCATTATAAAGCACATGGATGGATCTAATATGAGTGGATGAATCTAATCGCTGAAATCATTTGAATGTAATTGAGGCCATCTAATGTATAAGAAATAATGATCTAATGATCAAGTCACAAACTAGTTAAAATAATAAATAGATTAGGCATAGATGTAAAAATACTTGTAGATAATTACTAGCAAATTAGGAAAAGTGAGTCCACAAATATGTGAATGGTTAAGAAATATTCATATGTATGCACAAATCACATATGGTAAAGATAGGTCAAGGTTCACATTGTCAAGTGTCTAATATTAAATTTGTATGTACAATATGTTTCTTGATGTCACGATGAAACTTAAGAATTGTAGATCTTACATTTTGAAAGTACAACATTTCAATGGAGGAGGGAGTTGAAATAGAATGAAATAAATGTAATTACTTAATGCCACTTTTTTGTGTGTAAAGTTGAACAAACTATTTTCAATATGAATATCACATCATCCAATAGATGTGAGTTGAAGATCATGATCATTAACTTTGGAACTTTGAATTTTATATCTTAAGTGAAAAGTTTTTTTTTATTCAAGTTAAAAGGGGGAGTTTTTTTTAACTAGGGTCCCCAAACCCTAGGAGAAGAACAAGCACAAAAGGATCAATAGTTTAATCAAGACCAACCAAGAAAAATAAGATTAAACAGGTTTAAAAACAGCTAAAGAACAACCTAGCAATAACTAAAGAACTAGTATAAATCTATGCTACCAGAAACATCCTCCCAAAACACTTTTATCCTTTTGAGGTTCATAACTATTTGCAACAACAAATTTCTTTGATCCACACCATACTAAGATCCACTACTTTTCCCCTTATTACCCTTCTCTTTGCCTATAACAGTGGGCTCAAAAAGCTACCTAAGGTGAGATCATAGGTCTTCAACATTTTGTATTCCCTCATACATTGTTGATTTGCTATAATTTACTAAAAAGATAATTTTATTATGTATTTTCTCATTTAGTTATTCTAACAACTCCACCATGAAAGTTAGACTCTGAATCTGATTGTCTTCCTCCCTAGTTGATAAGATTTGAGTTATCCTTGCGCATTCCTATTGGAGAACATTAACTTTTCCCTTTAGATATGTGATCTCATGCATAAACCATCGCATGATAGTTTTTTGGAGGTTAAGCTCTTCTATAAATTTCTCTGATCTCTCCTTGCCTTTGAATGAGGTAACCAAAATGTTGAAAGCCATATTTTGATCTTTTTGATTTTGAGAAATCTCCCCTTTCTCATGGTGAGTATTCGTGGGATCCCAAATCCCCTTCTCCTTCTCTACAATAATCAAATTCTATTCAGGTATGCTTCCGTGTTCCACTTCCTTTTGATTCTCCCTTGGATCCTCACTGTCCTCTTCAACATCAATACAAGACTTCACTCCCTTAATTTTCTTCAAATCTTGCAGACCTTGGTTCCCCTGTTTCCCTTGGCTCCCTTGACTAGGCCTTGTAGGCTTTGAAACACTTCACATTTTTTTATTTATGTTATCTTATTTATTTTTTTTCTTTTCATCATCCTTCACACTAACATTTTCCACTATTTTCTTATTCCCAGAGACCCTGCTCGAACTCCCAGGATACTTTATCCACATTTTTTAATTTTTTTAAATGTTCATAGGGCCTTCCTCAGGGTTTTCCTTATGGATATGTGGTATTTCTAGCATGATTTGATTCATGCCTTTAAAATACTTAAAAATTAGGTAGATCACTCCCTCATGTCTAGGAGTAGAATAATTTCCATGTTTAAATTTCAAAATTGACACCTCGATACATTTCAGGATAAAAAAGGAAGACTAAATGGCACACCATACTTGAAGTAATTTTACATTCTAAATAGAGACCATCTAACAACATTGTACCTACCTTCCAATGTGACATACTACATTAAATAGAAGGTTACCTCTGCAAACAACTTGGGTAAGGATTCCTTGTTAAAACCATTGTGCAACTGCTTCAGTTGCTCTCCTTCCTCAAGAAAAACCTCTTTGTCTAGGGACTCCTCTTCATTTCCTCAATCATAAGTCATCCCTCTGTATATAATCCTCATTTCATCATCCTTAGAATCCGGTTTCCCTAACTGAGAGGAGTCTATTCACCAATTAAGCGCTGGGATTTGTTCGAAACGCAGAAGGCATCTTAAGCGAAAAGTTGAAAGTTGTTTCAAGTGCCACGCTGATCTGGACCTAACTGGTGTCCCGATAACAACCTGTAATGACACTGCAACCCCTGTGATAGGGTCTCAAGGATCCTCTGGATCGGTAACAGTTAGATGTGTAGTACGATCTTCCAGAGCGTGGAGGACACGGCACTCTATTCGCAGCCAGGGCTTCATAACTTATGTAATAACGCACCCGCCTCAGAAGCCTCCCCCGCCCTCCCCTCTTTTCTTCGTCAAAAACCCCACATTCACCCACACTTCCATCACAGTTTTTCTCTCCCTCTGATTCCAAGGCGAGATCAAAGGAGGCGACATCGTAGCCGTATGGTGCGACGTCGGACATCCAGTCGGACAGCAGCTGAGCATCTGCGCCCTTGAGCACAACCGCCACGATACACAGACTCACCAAAACCACCGCAATCTGCAAGCTTGTCGCCGCCATTGAAACCGCTATTTTAGGGGAAAATGCCCTTCGTTGAACCTGTCGAAAAACAGAAAAAAGACGGGGGTAGAAAAAATGTAAGAGGAGACATGAAAATAAAGAGCTCGGGACCTTGTTTAATGTTATCTACTACTCTCTTCGGCGGGTTGGGGTTTGGTGTGTTAAAACCCGCTGCCAGGCTGCCTCTGATAGAAATGGTAATTATAAATGTTGCCGCGGTGGTTGATTTGTACTGTGGGTGTTTAAATTTTTTGGCGTGGGGTTTGTGGATGGCATGGGAAGTGGGCTCCGCCCGTCCAACCTGTGCCATCTGCATGATGATTGTAACTAGCACTTATTTTAAAGGTGTAAGTTATGTTTCGGAGTTAAGAGTTAGGATGGTTTTTGAAGGGGTTATATTTATCAAGTTTGACATGGGGATCCTATAATGTATATACTGAAATGTTCTATTTAACATCATATTTCACACTGGATTATGTTATTTTGTATTAATAATCATAACTATGACGGTACAATGATGAAAAAGAATAGATAGCAGAGTAGTTTATGTAATCTATGTATATAATATTTGTCTTATAAAATAATGAAATGTTGTCATGCTCTATTTGACGCTGTTTGTTAAGGATGACCTAACAAGTATTATTGAACAACCACCAAAGTCTTTGTTATTATTATGATTTTATAGATCAATTGTGAACATGTACTATCTAATACTTGTTCCACAATGTAAAGTAACCATTCACTTTATGACATGGAATATTGATAACTATTAGATATCCAATGTTCAATGCATATTCATTTGTGTACAAATATTTGATCAACATTTTTTTAAATACATTTCATATTTGCAATTTGTTACTGTGTGGGTGGGGTCTGTGGATGGAACATAATTTTTATATTATTAACCATTTTTGGGTTTATAAAACTCATTTCATCTATGAGTACATATACAAATAAAATATAACTATATCATGAGAAAATGATTTGCATCTGTAAATGAAATATAAGCTTAGCAAACAAAGATTACTCCACTCATTAATTAAAATTTACATAATGAGATGTTTACATTTACATCTATTGTAAATGTTGTGGAAGAGGCAATTCTCTCAATCTTAATTCCTTCGATTTTTGAACAATTACATATTGATTATCGTTCATTCTCACAAAGTGCTCAAATGTAAAATTAGGGGAGATATATATCTCATTGAGTGAGTGTACTCTTGTTATAGTAGTGAAGGTCAATTCTTGACGATCAATGTTGTCAATGTCAACTATTTCTTTGTCAAGAGTCATTCCCTGTGCTTTATGTATAGTTAAACCCGATGACATTTTGATAGGTATTTTTCAGTGAGTAGCTCGTGTAATAGGGGGAATTAGAAGATGTGAAGGATTGTAACTATCCTGTGAGGGACCAAAGTATTTTTTGAATGCAAAAACTATATACATGGTAATGAATGTGCCTTTGAATCTACATTGTAGACAATGTGAATAATTTCTCTAGTTGCTCCATTAACTAATCCTACTTTCACCTATAGATTCGATGTTAACATGATTTTTTACTTTTACATAGAAGCATGTTTGATTCAAGTTGAATGTCATTTTGGTTCGATGTTTCTATATGTTTGGTTTGTTCATCTTTACATAATGCAATTGGAGTATTTAAGGATTTTAACATTTTCTTATTATTCATTGTTGCCAATATGTTAGTTGCATGCAAATGTGTTGTTATTTTTAAATTTGGTTATTCTTCTGTAGGCATGAGTGATGTTGTCCTTGACATGAGAATATCCCAGTGTTCCTCTGTTGGGTTTGCATTTTTGATGTCGGTTAGCAAATTTCTGAATTGTAACTGGTCTTTTGTGCATCCTTGTTGACGTATTTTTTTTAATGTGAGAATTGTATCAAATGTTCGCCATAGTGTGTGACCAAATGACCTCCCTACATACACTAGAATGTCATTTATAGGTGTAAGTTATCCCAAGTCCCTAACAAATATTATTGAACAACCACCAAAGTCTCTATTATTATGATGAGGAAAGGCCTCCCATAACTGGGGATTTATATTACTTAGAATCTTTGGGCCTATAAATCAAATTTCATCTATGAGCACATATTTAGTGTATCTCATTTCTTCTTAAAAAATTGTTAATGCATGTCCATCAAGTACTTTTGTTTCACAGATAGGAATGTGGAGGTTGAATGTATAGTTGATGTATTTATGTTAAATGTTACAACACCAATTAGAACAAGGAGGAGGAGTGGAGATTTGCCATTGGTTGAAAGTGCATCCAAGCAATGTTTGATGTTGCTTATCAAGTAAGATTTACTTGTACATGTTTTTCCCTATATAATCATTCTAAGTGGGGTAGCTTGTGCCCTTTTTCGGGCATGTTTCTCAATTATGTTGAATGCTTGTTCTTGGTTACCTGATAGTTGATTCATCATTGGTTTGCTTGTGCCACCATCATTCATATCTTTGAAAAATGTGTGGTGAGAATCTATAAATTATTGTACAATTGTGAGCTGAGTGGTACATCAAAATGATTCCATTGTGCTTGTTATCGAAGTCACGATGGCCAAACATGTTAATGTCATCTATTTGATTGTTCCATGATGGGTGCATTTGTGATAGGATTTCCCACTCTTTCATTTCCATATCAAGATGTACATCTTTGTTTTCATTTTTGTCATTGGTAGAATGAACATTGTTTCCATATTCTATAAATGTTCACTCAATATGCCATGGATTGTAAGAGTCCTTAAATTGCTCCCAATGTGTAGCAATGTCTTCCCTATTTAATCCAATGTACATAGAAAAAATGTGGAGTGGTTTGTAATGTAAGAGATCCACCCAATGAAATAGCTCAAATGAAGGGGAATCAATAGAGGGTTTAGAGGAGAATTGAAGAAATATTTGAAGAATCACTAGAGTATTTCTTTGTATGCATTCATTAGTTTTTATTTGACTATTGTAAGACCAAGATTGTGTTGCTTCAATGAGTGGTGTTGTCTCCAATAAATAAGGGTGATGTAGATATGCATGAATGATAGATGATAGGGTATATTCAATATATATGCTTTTCAATAAATTTGTGAAGGCATCTTTACCAATAGATAAGGTAACAAATGTTCAACTACAAAGGCAACTTTTACAATATGTGACATGTTTCTTATGCACCTATGTCATGGTCAACAATAGTTTTTGAGAAGAAATTATTGTATGTGGTCATCATCGGGATCTCTATTGCAATTACATATGATATTATAGTTAGCATATGGTGAAAGCTTTTAGATTTGTTTTCAGCCTTTGATGCATACTTTGTTATATATTTGAGTACAACTTGGCAACAAAAAATCAGTTAGAAATCTACATTTACATGCCATATTGAGAGCATGTTTGTATTGTGGATGTTGAATATGTCATCATTCTATGTTGAGAGGTAAGTTTTGTGCCCTTTATTGTTGATAAACATGGTTATGGTTAGTTATAGTGGCTATGGGGATTTATATCTGCATTGGAAAGTGGATCCCTTTTTGTGTAGACATGTTGAACCATTACATTTGATGTGGTATTGTACTCGATTTAAAAGTTCCTCATAATATTTATTAGGATCAACACCAAATATTTGATTGGTGGTGAGCAATCATGGATCATAAAAATTAGAACGATGTATTCTATCATGGATTGTATCAATATTGTGCATATTCCATGTTGTTACATGTTGGTCAAAGAATAGTCTCAAAGAATCAATTGAAAGTGCATCTTGCTAATCTAATGTGTCCATGTTAGGTGCATTTTATAACCATATAAACCCATGGTTGTGTGTTAAGACTCTATGTTGCCATTCATACCTGATTACAAATACTACATTAGTTAATCATGGTTTTAGAGACAATTTTAATATATATTGAGTGTTAAAAAACATAGGTTCATTATGACTACCTATACCAATAATATTTGCTAGAGAGATGCTTATGTAGAACTTATTCACAAAAAATTGAAAATATTTTATCCATATATGAAGATGTGATATGTGGATTTGAAAATATTTTTTAATTCTCCTAATGGGTAGTTGACATGACTCTATGTAGATATGTCCACCTAGTGTCTACTACATTCAAGGTGAAAATAGTGTTGGAAGTCCCAATTATGTGAATATATTTGTTAATTCATTCTTGAACTTGGACCAAAATTAATGTGTACCTCTATGAGATAATCCCAAATGCATTATTTGATTTTAAATACTTGCATCAGGGGATTGTGTTATATGTCTATACATGTCTAATATTGTATCTGAGAAGTTATGCTCAATGTTTTTTTGGCAAAGATTGCTGATGTTGCCTAAGTTCGATATCGCATCATTAAGTTCAACAAAGAACATCAAAACTATGGATGGCTTCCAAACTGATCATCTTGATATCTGAATAGGTATAAAGCATATTCATGGATCTAGGATTTTCTAATACTTGGTTGCTAGTATATGGAGACACCTATTGTAAAAATAGTAGGAAATGCCCTAGAAAAAAACCCTTATGTGTTGTACTCATTGATGGGTGACATACTAACATTAGGATAATTGATTATAGTTGGATTACCACTATTGGGTTTGTTTACGTAGTCCCTTATTTCATTGACTTCTCTATGTGTATTTGGAAGGGAAGCAACAAAAGATAACATTTGATGATAGTCTAGGTCTGGAAGTGCATTTGCATTCTCATCCAACTTTGCATCATTAATTTTTGCGTTTGTAGTCTCCATAATGGTGTGTTGAAAGAGGAAGGAGATATCAATAGGTTCAAATGGTAGGGCATCAAGTGCTACATGGTCAAGTTGGACATTTGCATAATAGAGATCATTTTCAATTTTGTAATGTAGCACTTGCATGCCATGTTATTTACTTACAAATTAATCATATGATTTATTTTCTGATCCAATTCTTCTTAACACTAGGATGGTGAGATTTTCAACTTAACATGGGTAGGTTCCTAACAATAGAGAATATATCTTGGGGAAAACTAATAGTGTGGACACTATTTTTGTATTTTCCACCATGTACATGTGTTACTTGAAATACAAGATTGACTTGAGTGATAAAATTTTTCTCTACTTTAGTCAAACTAGATAAAACTTTAGGCTATATTCTTGGGTCCATGTTATTCCTAACACTAAACTAATTATTGTTTTTCTCAGCAATGCAATAGTGACAAGTGTTGTTCCCATTGTAATGCTTTGTTTGATTACCTTTATATAATTCATTACAAGTGAAGCTTCATGTATTGAGGACATAACATCCACCCTCACATGAAATCATTTCTGAGCTAGTGTGATATAACCATCAATGACTACAATGTTGATATTTGTTGCATGTGCATTGTAATTAAGTCATTGAAATGCATTACTCTGATCCTTATAGATTACATACCTCAACCAAGATCATTTGTTTGATTTGTCATTTCTCATGGATGTCTGTAATAATCATAATTGAAATATTAACTATAAAACTCTTACAAATTTTGTGATTTTTTTAATTATCGAAATAGTATACAAGTTAGAAATGCAAATATTTAAAAATAACAAATGCAAAATTTTAGTCTACTTTCTATGACTATCAACATGCAAAATTTTTGGTCGTAGGTGGGTAGTAACATAGGTGTAACTAATATATTTTGAGAGATTATAGTATGACAATAATAATAATTTTATTTATAAATTTCATATATGTAAACAAAGCAAAATTATAATTACCCAGCTATGTCTAAGTACATTATGTATTAAATTACATCCAATACACTAAGTAAATGAAGATTTGGTTGTGAAGATACATATTTATCTGCATTCAGTATAATGCAATGCATTTGTTCATTGTCATTGTATAATTCCAATTTTGTAGACAGTGTGAATTGATACTTGCATAAAATCACTTTGTTTTCTACCTCCTAGACATCATCAATAAATGCTAATCATAAATATAAATATCATGTTGTGACACCCATAAATGCAACATCAACATCAGCAAATGTTAAAAACAAAAATCTTTTTGGAAGAAACTGTGTCACGTTTTGATGACCATCAAAACATGAGATAGTTTCTTCGAAAAAGATTTTTTTTATTATATGGACCGTGGAAGCATTAAATCTTTGATCATAAAATGTTGTTATCCATATTATACTTGTCATGTTGTCTCAAATGAAATTTAAAGTGTATTTATACTTGCAATCTTGGGTGTCAATGTTACATTTTTGGCAATGCCAAGATGCATCATCTTTTTTAACTAATTTTTTTACATTACCTTATAGAAATGAAAGCAAGATTTAAAAAAATAGTCATTTTAATGTGTATGATTGTATAATATAATGTTATGAATTTGATTTTCCAAGAACCTCTAATTTGTGGATGTCTATAATTATTTTATGTTCAATAATTCTTGTACTCAGTGATGATGTTGGTAGTTTTGGACCATTTTCCTCAAATTATCTTCTTACTTTATGTGATTCAACTATATTCAGATTAATGAAGAATTATTTATATGAGTTGGTTCCTATTGTATTTCCATTATATGTTTGAACTCTACCCTTTTTTATGAAAAGAACCAGAGGAGGCTATGTTTTTTGATCACACAAATCCAATAAAAGCTTTCCCTCTTCCTCACAATCCGTAGAGGACTACTTTAATATTGTAATCAGACTTGTCTTGTAGCAACAACGTTCTTCTCATACTTGAAGTCCAATTTGACCTCATGAAATTGGTGGCAACAGTAATAGAAAGAACAATACCAATGGTATCAATCTACTACATCTTTGATGTGCTTAATTTCTTAGAAATAAAACTGATATAGTGGAATAGGGGGGTCTTCTCTAAAATAATGTTTAATAGACGATGTCATGTTAAGCATGATTTCTCATGGACCTTTTGTGTTTTTATATTGATTTCTTTTACATATTTAAAATCTGTGTTTGAAATAGAGTATATTTTTCCAACTTGAATTTGATTGAAGTACAAACATGGATTCTCACCAAAGGCAATAACAATGATGTTATCACCTTCATTATCTATAATGTTGAAGCTAAAAACCCTGTCCTGATCCATTGCTATATGAGTAATTACAAAGAATACATTTTTAAAGTACCCTACCATATGTAATTTAGTTGTTTTTGTAAGGATTTAAATCTCTATTACAATGTGTGGCATTGTGCTCATGCATTTTCTCTAAAATTTGATGTTGACACTCTGTTCATATCAATTTGTTTTCCATAATTTTGCATTGTTGAAATGTGTTGTTGCTGGATACATGAGAATGTGTGAAAACATTGTAACTTGAATTCCAATGCAATGATATAATGATTTTTTGGAATTATAAAAATAAAGAATGTGAATATTTAAAAAAAACATTGGCAACATGAATATTAATATATAGAGAATGGAAGTTTGAGGAAAAATTTAATTATTGATAGGATTATATTTAAAATTGCATATGACGAGCATTGCATCATAATCTAAAATAGTAATCAAGAACCTTGTAAGAGTTTACAATTTCCAGTATTCAATTTAATTTTGTAATTGGTTTGGTCTTCTTACCTATGTACAATGTAATTTTATTAAAAGTAAATATATAAAGAAGGATGTTTCTAATATAATAAATCTAATTTTAGTATATCATGTGTTACATATAAAACCTTGGAATAAATCAATCCAATATAAACTATTAAATATTATGGATTTTATTTGATATATTTGGGGATTGTGATTTGGGCTTTGGATTGGGAACATCGATGTCATTTTGCATTAACATATGGCCAAATTCATATTTTAAGGCATCCTCAACTATATCATACATGAGACTAAAGCCTCTAAATTATGTTTTTTTGTTTTTAGTGACTTTGATAAAAATAATCCATTACATTTTGTTTTATTTTGGGGATATGAAGTCTTAACATTTTATTGTTGGTGTAAACTTTTATCCCACTGGGTTTTGTTTACATAGTCAAATTTAGCTTGCTTAGGTTATTCTAGGTCATTAGTGAAAGTTGATATCACATGCATGAGGATGTTAGGACATGTTTAAATTTCACCTTTAAAATTACATTTCCTATTTCTTTTATGGCTAATGAAAAATACTCTTTCTACAACTTCTCTTTGGTGAGACAAGTTTTTTCCCTTGAGGGTTTGAAGATTTTATGCAAGTTCTCCATACAAGTTCACCATGAAATCTTCATTGTTTAATTAATATTGGCATCATCTGACATATTATCAAAGCCATTTTGACCATTATTTGCTATTTGAATCTTAGTAGGATTTATTCATTACATTCTTGTTGTTTTTTTAATTTTGTTTTTCAAGGGTTTGGTGGGGTTTCTCAAAAATCTTTATATATCTTTACAATTTATATCTTCAGATAAAAGATAGACAATGTCATTGGATTTGAAGGGTGCCAAAACCCTAGGATTAGCTGTAAACATGACCTAGTTTCATGATAACCATTTTTTGCCATGTTTGAAGGGTTTCAAGGATTTTTTGGCTTACGCACATTTCCATACTACCAGAGTCTTCAATCAGAAAAATGGTTTTAGGTTTTTTCTAAGTTTTTTAAATTACCAAGTGGGTTCTTATTGGTTTTAGAGAAGATGAATGGTTCATTACAAATTTGAGGTTCTTTGTGTAGGTTTTTCTCCACTTAGGTCATTCTAGAAAAAATCTGAACACTTAAGATTTTTCTATGATTTTCTACTGCATCCTCCAACTACACCTGCATGCACTCTACACCTTCATGCCCAAGTGGATCTGACTAACCAATATTTTACTATGTCAATGTAGATGACCCTACCTTCATGCTTTTATGGGTCGACTAGTTGGTCCTACTAGTGCAATGATGAAGATGCTAATGCAAGCATGCATTTGTGCATATCCATGTATGTGAAGGTTATCCAATCATATCAATCTATCATAAAATTATAACACATGATTTTGTGCAACTGTACTTAAGTGGTTCATTTAGTCATCTCAACCCCATGCAAAACTATGATGCACAATTTCATGTAGCCATGCTTATGTAGGCCATTGGACCATCCCAACCCCATATAAACTTATGAAACATGATTCTACATGCTTGAAACTAAGTGGTTTGACCATCCATCCCATCTCCTCATGCATCACTCTACCCGTGTCCTAGCTACTATTGTGGGTCACCTTTGTCACGTGGCAATGGTCTCTAGGCTATCAATTTTAGGGCTAGATTGACTCCTCCTTTTTTGATGTGTGTAAAACCATAAAATTTAATATAATAAAGTGAAACACTCTTCATTTTCAAAATGGGGTCATTTTGAAGGTGATGCAACACCCACACCAATCAAGATCACATCAAAAGGGAGAGGGGTAGTACCCAAAAAAGGCTTTAGCCCCTGGTCATATGAAAAATTAGTCCTTGGTCGCACCCAAGCCATGGGGGCTTAAATTTTCCTTGGGAAAATTCTCACAACCATTTTCAAACCAACATTTTCTCAAATTTGTGCATCTTATTTTTTCCAACACTATCACCACCAAGTTTTTCATGTGAGCATATTTTCAAATATGCATATTGATAGCTTAGATTTGAGAACAATATTCTTTAAAAGTAATTATTTTTTCATTCTCTACATATTAATGGTATTTTTAGGCCCTCTAGATCTCTATTAAAACCAAATATTATACATTATTGTACATATTATCAGGTGAGTTCGATGTTCCTTCGAATTTTTCATACTTACATTTACTCAAGATGCATTCTTGGTAGAGTCCATCATCTATATGAGTGTGATTGTATCTGTAACATTATGGGGGTCACTACCAATAATTATAAGGGGGTATTGTGTGTTTTTGTACATTATTTGGTGTTTATTTTTCATATTTCAATTTTTTACATTATGTTGATTCCTACACTTACTACTCATTTGGATGCATTCTCTATTGTGTCTGATATCCTCTTCATGAACATGCATTATTTTTGTAACTAATGGGTCATTGCAGTTGTTTTGTATACTTTTGAATTTCTTTGGTGTCTTCTCTTAGTCATGTTGACTTCACTTGAGAGACACTTATGGGGAAAAGTTGATTCTACACTAGTGGTTCTTCTTGGAAAGACTAACTATGTTTCTTGGCATGCTTACATAGAACATTTTCTCATAATAAATTATTATACTCCATTCCTATATGGATATATTCTTACCTCTTATGACTTAGGTCAATTCAATAAGTACATTAACACTTGTGATAAGATTTTTGACACCTTAATGCTACATATTTTCATTGATCTTCATTTCCATATGGAACATACAATGTGTCCTTGCACTATTTGAAGCATCCTATAGTGTCTTTTGAAAGATCCTATTGAGATTTACATCGTACGTCCTCCTCCACTTATTAATATCTTTTTAGAGAATGTTTTACTCTCTCCTCCTACGCTTATTTCTTGTTATGACACATATATAGTGGATAGTATTCTTCCTTCAATCGAGCCACCAGGATGAGATTCTTCCTGACCTCAATTGTCCTACTATAGATTCTAATTTCATCCATATTTCTAATGTTTCTCTTCCACATCCTTCATAGTATAATAATTTGGAGGAGTTTATTATTTCTAGTGAGAGTACACGTTATGAGAGCATCAATGACTCTTATCTTCCTGTGGATATTTAGTTTGTAAATATGTGTGATATTCATTTTCAATCTCTTCTTTAGCTTCAAGGTTTGTTTAACCCTACTCTCCACATCAGATGGAAATTCCTTTAGTGAATGTTCCATGTCATTTTTTTCATCATACTTACTTGTATTTGATGACACTTTTGAAATTGAGCACATTTTTGAGACTAAGGACTCTTCTTCCATCATAAATGATTACAGTAGTGATGGGGACACACCTCCACCATATCCTTTTCACCTTCCAGATATTGAGTAGTTATTTCCTAATCAACCTACCTCTAATCCACTTCTAACATTACCAAGTGTAGGTATAATTATTTAGGAATTATCAAACATTGGGTAGTCTATTTCATAGGTATATGGCATTCTATAGTTTGTTTTAGTTTTGCTTCTATTTCACCAACATTGCATAGAGAAATTCGCCCTCTTACTATGCATGGGGAGTATAGTTCCTAGGTTGGAGTTTTATCACACAATTGATGGACCCATTCACTATTCCAAGGTAATCCAAAATTTTTTGCACCTTCTTCAGACATGTTCACTTCAGTGGAATTACATTCAATTCTTGTGCATGATCTTGCCAGTCCTATGCCACGCTTATGCTTTGGACCTTACTTAGAGTTTTTTATATTATTGCTTCCTTCATCTACCATTATGGAATGGATAAACTTTTAGTATACCACTTGTGTTATTCCTTTGGCAAATGGAAGAAACATTATTCGATGTGGATGGATTTCTTTTAGTCTTTAGATAGAGGATCTCATCAGCAACATTCATCATTTTTTGAGCTCTACTATAGACAACTTCAACATCTTCTATGGGGACTTCTTGGTTCTCCTATTTCTATGTGCTATGTTTTCTCTTACTTATAGACACATTCTTGGTTTTGTTTGATATCCTTAGAGCACACACTATTTCTTACTTTACTCTCTTTTAGGAGAGGAGTTTTGTCCTATAGGTATTTTCATTTTCTCTACTTTATAGGAGTTGTATTGTGCTTGGGTACCTTATCAGGTCTCATTGTTAGAACCCAATTATTCTATCCACCTAAGATATGCTTAAGTGGGGGTATTGGTGTAATATTTTTTCCTACTAAGTTTTCTCCGCATAGTCTATTTTAACTTGCTTAGGTTATTCTAGGTCATTAGTAAAAGTTTATCCCACATATATGAGGATGTTGGGACATATATTTCACCTATAAATGCACATTTATTATTGATTTTATGGCTAATACAAAATACTATTTCTACAACTTCTCTTTGGTGAGACAAGTTTCTTTCTCTTGAGGGTTTTAAGATTTTATGTAGGTTCTCCATATAGGTCCACCATGCAAACTTCATTGTTTAGTTGATCGTGGTGTCGTCTGACATCTATGGTGCACTACGAATCACAAGTTATTTTCTATTGATTTTTTCATATTATATCTATTTGATACTTAAATACCATGTAGGGGTCTCTTTTGGTACACTCACACTATTTTGGTTCCTAGTTCTCATGTTACTGATCAACAAACACATGGAAAATGAAATAAAAATGTAAGTATACTGATCAACAAATATTTCATATAAATGTAAGTACAATGAATATTATTTTTATAATATATATGAGAACAACCACATGGAAAATGAAATTGTAATGTAAGTATAGTGAACATTAAATACTATATATAAAATTAAGTACAATAAATTTGAAGTATGACACAATAGTTCATACTTCTAAAATTGATTGGAAATTTAGTAAACTGAATCTGATGTAATATTTAATTTTAATTCCAAAAAAAAAAAAAAAAACAAATAAACTTTGCTACAAATATTCAATTCAAATATAATATTATAATTTATAACATGATATTTTTTATTATGTTTAAATATCATAGTAAATTGTATATGATTGATTTAATGTAGAAGATAATACTAGGTATAAATAGTAAGATGATAGAATATAGATAATTATACTATATTATTAATACCATAATATTATTTGTAAAATTTATTGTATGTAACAAACTACAATATTTGATGAGTTTGATAGCCCCTGTAAAAACCAATAATTTATTAGTTACTTGGGCATTCACTATGCTAGTCAAGTGCTTTATCATGAATAAATTTATACATCCTTTCAAGGACCAAATGCATTGCATGAACCCTATCCATAAGTTCCAATAGTACATAAACTTTTTTTTTCTAAATTGTGGTCATGCAAAAGATGCATTGATGTCATGTTTGAAATATTTTTACATGTAGTAGTTATATTAATTGAAAGTAGTTGTACCTAAAATAGAAAACAAGTGCGTGCATATAATGTGAGGGGAAGTTCACAAGTGTTAATGTTGTTATTTTTAATTTCAACATGTAGAATTGGAGTTGTTCTAGTCTCAGCATTAGAAACAAAGTGTGTAGCCAAGAAAAATTTGTTTTGATTATAATGGGCTTCACTCATTTGAAGGTCATTGGTATTTGATGTAACAATTTCAAATGACACATAAATATTTATCTCAATGAGGGGGCTAATAATTGAATCCATGGATGATGTATCTGATATTTTAATTATTTCATATTGATTCACCATTGAATTCATCTTATGAAATCAAACATGAAAATTTGTAATAATATTATCTACAAAATTGTAAACAAAATATAGATATTATACATTAGGGGTCCTTTGTTAACCTTACCTAAAAAAATTTTGTATACATAATTTAACATCTAATTGGAGATGTCTTAGGAGAGCATCATAGGATGAAAAATCCTTCCGCTAATTCCAACTTCTCATATCAAAGAAGGCACTTGTCAATCTATGTTTCGAATTGGAAAATAATTCAAATTCATTTCCCAATAATATTAATATTTATATACAAATAATTTAATATAAAATTATTTTCAACATTTTATAAGCGATGCAAAAAACTTATATTAAAATATAATAATATAAAATTCTATTTGAAAATGTTCATCTTAAAAAGTATCATTTAAAAATTATAATTTTTAATAGATATTAAAAACTTCTATAGAATCTAAAGTATTGAGTGATATCATTAAAGTAAACATCAAATATTCTAAAATATTGACTGATATCATTAAAGTACACAACGAATATTATTGTTTCTTTATATATATATATATATATATATATATATATCAATATCATATATTAACAGTTACCATCCAAAATAAACAACAAATATTATATTAATATATTATATTATTTAATTTAATATGTATAATTATATTTCAAGGATATATATATTTCAACATTTATTTTAGTTATTTTCATTTAATATTTTTACAATTAAAATATGATTTTTTAAAAGTAAAAATATATTTACTAATTAATTATATATATTATTTATTATATGTTTATTAATATCTTTCCATCTAAATTGGTTTACCTATGTACTATGAAAGATTATCAATTGATAATGACGATATATGAAATTCATTTTGAATATAACAATTTTTAGTAGTATGTGACATGGGGTAGTTTTAAATACATACTTGGTAAAAAGATTTTTTATGGTGAATTTAATAAATGTGAGGGAGTGTGTTCTTAAATATCTTAGTAATTTGCAAGTATACTTTCATATTTTATTATATGTAAAGGGTTGAAATTATTATTAATTCATAATTGCAACAAAATAATATATTTCAATTGATAGTTAATATGTATAATTATATTTCAAAAATATATATACTTCAACATTTTTAGTTATTTTCATTTAATATTTTAACAATTAAAATATAATATTTATTTATTTTTGGTAAAAATATATTTATTAATTAATTATATATATTATTTATTATATGTTTATTAATATCTTTCCATCTAAATTGGTTTACCTATGTACTATGAAAGATTATCAATTGATAATGACGATATATGAAATTCATTTTGAATATAACAATTTTTAGTAGTATGTGACATGGGGTAGTTTTAAATACATACTTGGTAAAAAGATTTTTTATGGTGAATTTAATAAATGTGAGGGAGTGTGTTCTTAAATATCTTAGTAATTTGCAAGTATACTTTCATATTTTATTATATGTAAAGGGTTGAAATTATTATTAATTCATAATTGCAACAAAATAATATATTTCAATTGATAGTTAATATGTATAATTATATTTCAAAAATATATATACTTCAACATTTTTAGTTATTTTCATTTAATATTTTAACAATTAAAATATAATATTTATTTATTTTTGGTAAAAATATATTTATTAATTAATTATATATATTATTTATTATATGTTTATTAATATCTTTCCATCTAAATTGGTTTACCTATGTACTATGAAAGATTATCAATTGATAATGACGATATATGAAATTCATTTTGAATATAACAATTTTTAGTAGTATGTGACATGGGGTAGTTTTAAATACATACTTGGTAAAAAGATTTTTTATGGTGAATTTAATAAATGTGAGGGAGTGTGTTCTTAAATATCTTAGTAATTTGCAAGTATACTTTCATATTTTATTATATGTAAAGGGTTGAAATTATTATTAATTCATAATTGCAACAAAATAATATATTTCAATTGATAGTTAATATGTATAATTATATTTCAAAAATATATATACTTCAACATTTTTAGTTATTTTCATTTAATATTTTAACAATTAAAATATAATATTTATTTATTTTTGGTAAAAATATATTTATTAATTAATTATATATATTATTTATTATATGTTTATTAATATCTTTCCATCTAAATTGGTTTACCTATGTACTATGAAAGATTATCAATTGATAATGACGATATATGAAATTCATTTTGAATATAACAATTTTTAGTAGTATGTGACATGGGGTAGTTTTAAATACATACTTGGTAAAAAGATTTTTTATGGTGAATTTAATAAATGTGAGGGAGTGTGTTCTTAAATATCTTAGTAATTTGCAAGTATACTTTCATATTTTATTATATGTAAAGGGTTGAAATTATTATTAATTCATAATTGCAACAAAATAATATATTTCAATTGATAGTTAATATGTATAATTATATTTCAAAAATATATATACTTCAACATTTTTAGTTATTTTCATTTAATATTTTAACAATTAAAATATAATATTTATTTATTTTTGGTAAAAATATATTTATTAATTAATTATATATATTATTTATTATATGTTTATTAATATCTTTCCATCTAAATTGGTTTACCTATGTACTATGAAAGATTATCAATTGATAATGACGATATATGAAATTCATTTTGAATATAACAATTTTTAGTAGTATGTGACATGGGGTAGTTTTAAATACATACTTGGTAAAAAGATTTTTTATGGTGAATTTAATAAATGTGAGGGAGTGTGTTCTTAAATATCTTAGTAATTTGCAAGTATACTTTCATATTTTATTATATGTAAAGGGTTGAAATTATTATTAATTCATAATTGCAACAAAATAATATATTTCAATTGATAGTTAATATGTATAATTATATTTCAAAAATATATATACTTCAACATTTTTAGTTATTTTCATTTAATATTTTAACAATTAAAATATAATATTTATTTATTTTTGGTAAAAATATATTTATTAATTAATTATATATATTATTTATTATATGTTTATTAATATCTTTCCATCTAAATTGGTTTACCTATGTACTATGAAAGATTATCAATTGATAATGACGATATATGAAATTCATTTTGACCCATTGCCATTATTTTTTTCATGATATAACAAATTTTCGTAGTATGTGACATGTAAAAATATTTTTTATGGTGAATTTAATAAATGTGAAGGAGTGTGTTCTTAAATATCTTAGTAATTTGCAAGTATAATTTCATATTTTATTATATGTAAAGGGTTGAAATTATTATTAATTTATAATTTCAACAAATTAATATATTTCAATTGATAGTTAATGTTTATTCTTTTTTTTTTAAGGAAATTTGTATTTTTTATTTTACAATAATTTTTATTTTTTAATAATTATTTTTAAAATTTAACATAAAAAGTAAAATAAGAGGAAATAAGGAAGAAACAATAAAGAATATTGTTTTTCAAAAAATCGTGAACAATATAACATGTTGTTTCTCTTTCTGTAAAAACTAATGATGACGTATAAATAATTAAAAACTCTAATAATTTTTGTAAATGTAAATTAAAAATTTTGATAAACATATTGTAGAAAGGATTACAAAGAAAATTAGTCAAACATTAGTCCATAAATCATGAAAAATGCATAAAGAATTAACTAACTAAGCCTATTTATTCCTATGAGAATTACAAAAGATAGCAAGAAACAAATGAAAGAAAGTAAACATCATAGTACCTTACCAAATGGATTTACCATACCCATGTGGCTCAAAATCATGCTCTCCCTTGATCAAGCATCTTTGTCTTTGTCAACAAAAGTGGCAAACTCATCCAATATCTCAAGAACACTCCATAAAACCTAGGCTCATGATTCTAAATCACTAAACTAGCCTATCAATGAAGCTTGTAACTAATGTTAATGGTCTATTGCAAAGGATTGTAGATACAATTTTACATAATAACTTTACATAAATCAAGCTTAAAATTTATGTCCATGGCCTCTCTATTTATAGATTTTTGAGATTGGTCAGGGTCAACTATGACCATCCATCTCAAGATTGAGATGTGTGGCCATGGATGATCCTAATATTTGGAATTAAAATAATAAGTATCCTCAAGATAAATAAGCATTAAAGAGGTATGGGAGGCATTAACTAGGCATGGGTGACCCATAATCCTGATATTTTATGCACTTATGGCTTAATGGATGCCACCCCATAGAGGATGTCACTAGGTGATGTAGATATTCAAAATCAATTTCTAATGATGAAATATTAAAAAAGATCTCTGAAATTCTTTATTAAGATTTTAAATTGGATTAATTAGCTTAAGTAAGTTTAATCAAGTTTAATGCAATTATTTGAAAATTGGTGCACAATTAATCAAAATGGTCAGAAAGTCATATTACTGGATCATATTTTGACTAAAAAAGAAATGGAAGGTGATGTTGTTGTAGCTGTATTCTCATTTAGGATGTTGACAATACCAAATAAAAAAGTTATGTGACATGTACTAATGAATTAGAAAAAAAGAGTGATCCAAAACATTAAATAATGAAATTATCATTTTGACTCAAAATGATCTAATCAAAGTTAGCAAGTCCATAAAATTTATTGCCCTATTTAGGGATAATTTGACCTAAACTAACACTTTTAAGTGAAAATTTTAAACCATTTAGGGCATTTTATAGATTTTGACCTAAAATGTGCATTTAAGTGCAATTTGAGTAAGATTGACAATTTCAACATAAATTCTGTTAGGAATCGGATGTCTACATTTTTCCCTTGTTTGAGAAGATGTAGAAAGAAATTTAGGTGAAACAACATCTTTTCAAAGAAAAGAATTGTCAAGGAAAAATTGGAACATATCCATGATTCCCCCTCGAGAGGACATGCTAAGATGGAAGAAAAGGATGGAATCTCAAAAAAAGAGAGAGTGAGAGATTAACCCATGGAATAGATCACATCCATATGAGCTAATGCTTGCAAATATGATTACCATCAGTGATAAAATTTTAATTAGGAGTATAATAGGCCTCAAAAATGAGGGGAATTGGAAATATATAATCCATAAATGTAAGGGACACACTTTAAATGTACACAATTTGAGAGTACAAGATGCATGCTTATGATATTGATCAATCTTGATTCAAGTTTCACACTAAAATATTGCCATCATGGGTATTAGTGTGGAGATCTTGGAATTAGAGGAAAAGAGAGAACATTCTACTTCAGGAAGGGAAGCACCATCAGAATAGGGTCTCCAAAGAAAAGATAATAAGTATTCTAGTAGAGCAAATGTGATCATGATAAAACAATTTTGCCCTAATAGGGAAATTTTTGATCATTGATAAAGAATAAATAATGATTTTTCCCCTGTAGAGCTAATTTGATTCAGACGTGGTTCAGATGTTGTGCCCCAGCATAGGTAATTAGTAAGCAAAATAGCTCAAGGATAGGTTAAAGTGAATGGGCGTAAATGTACATGCGATGGTGTAATGGCTTAGAAAGCCATATAAAACCAAGAATATGAGAATGCACAAAGTGATGAGAGAGATGAAAATAAGAATGGAGATAGATGAGCTGACCTCAATAGAAATTGATTGTTGCCTACATAGTTTCATGGACTCATGTTCCAACATGAACTTCAGGCCAGTGTAGTTCACCTAAATTTGGGAGAGAATGGAATGAGGAATGATGAAAAATTACCAAGAATTGATTATAATCATAATGTATGCAAAGAGATGCGCATCTAAGCATATATAAAGAAGCTTGAAATGCATGTTACTTAGAATCATAATTCCATATCATGAGCCTAGGTTTTGCAAAATGTTCTTGAGAATCATTCATTAGAGCTGATGTTGATGTTAAGACTTTGAGACTTGAACGCAAAGTGCTTGCTATAGTAAAATAAATTAGGCATCATAAGTATGAATAACTTAGAATGACATAAGATTCCAATTGTGCTAAGCTAGTTCAAATGTGAATATCTATAACTAAGGATAATGGTAAAATAATGACCAAAACTAGAGTTATAGTGATTTACATTTAAATAATAATAACAAAAAAAAAGACAAAGAAAAAGATAAACATAAATGAACCTATCGTGAAATAAAAAAATGATATTTAAGTAAGAACAAAATGTTTAAAAACAAAAGGATAGAATGTCTTAACGACATGAGACCAAGATATGAATAATCAAGATCTATGTGGACCATCAAGGCATTCTTGAACAGAAAAGAGAAAAGCAAAATCAAACAAAAAAATAAGACACCAACAATAATCAAATAAAAAAATGGTCCAAGAATAATGTAATAACATAGGATCAAGATATAAACAATTAAGATCCATGTGAATCATCAAGATGATTTGAAACACAAAAGATAAAAGCAAAAACAATCAAGGAAACAAGACACCAACAAAAATCAAATAAAAAAATGGTCCAAGAATAACATAATAACATAGGATCAAGATATAAACAATCAAGATCCATGTGAATCATCAAGATGTTCAGAAACATAAAAGAGAAAAGCAAAAATAATTAAGGAAGCACAAGACCAAGATGAGATAAGAAGTAATAAAAGGAGAAAAGGAGAAGAAATAAAAGGAGAGGTGCAAAAGCACAAGAAAACACAACAAAACACCAAGAGAACTCAAATAAACACACACAAACAAAAACCAAGTTAGCACAATTTAAAGATAAATGTTCATGCATGTATATAAGAGGCGTTACTTTCCACCACATCATAGCAAAGAATGATGACACAATAATTATTCCTTAATTAAAGAGGAACAATGACAGAAGAAATATGAGAAGAGAAGAAAAGGAAGGGGTTGGTCGAGCTGACTCTCGATGTATAAAATAAGTGGACACTACCTATATAGTTTGATAGATGCATATTTCAACATGAACTTTAGGCCAAATGTAGTTCTCCCAAGAATTGGGATAGAAGAAAAATGATGATCAAACTAGAATGATTTATAGAAGAAATGGAATATATGACAAGCAAACGAGAATAGTCTGACAAACAAGAAGTTGATGAGATAAGAAATAATGATCTCGCAAAATGGCAAGTGCATGGGATAAGATGAAATGAATTGGCATTTTTATGCTTACAAAATGGAAAGAGTGTAGCATGGTAGAATGGGAATGTACAAATGTATAGAATCATGAGACAATGTTTTTGTTCTTTTGTGGATCATCTTCTGATGTTTTTGGGATAAAATATGCACTAGGTGGGATCCTGTAGGTGAGGATATGCATTTATTGAGAGTAGAGGTTCCAATAAGATAACTAAGCTGGCTACAATGGCCCATGCTCATAAATTGGTGAGAGCGAGGGTCTTGATAAATCAATATAGAGAAACAAATATGATATAGAATAATATGCACCTTGAAGTAAAAAAAGAAGTATTTGCATTCACCTATCTGCAATAGTGTAGCAACAGTCTAAAACTGAGAAGATGTTTCTGTTCACTTGTTTGAAGTTAGAAAACACCATCTTGGTTGAACTACTTTGTATAACTACTATTGAGGATGTTCATAATGTTCATGAGACATAATCAAGATCATAATTGGTCAAGGGATAAAAAGTGTTCAAGCTTATAGCATGTCCTAGACATAACAAAGAATATGCTTTCAAAGAGAGAAATATAAAATGAGATGAAGAATGTGTTCAGAGTGCCAAGGATTCAAAGCCTTTAATATTTGGAATCATGAAAAGTGGACTAGGGTAGTATAAAATGCATTCAAGGTAAGATAAAAGGGTGGGATAAAATTATGTCAGCACAAGTTGCCTCCAAGTTAGGGGTCTTGTAGATAATGGTTCAAATTTGTTTATGCATAGAACCTCTTAAGGTTTATGATGTTCATGGGCTCTGAGAGTTCTTCACTATTAGGATATGGTCATAACCAACTACATTGAAACTTGCCTTTCTTTTTAGGTTCAACATTTATGTTCTTCTGGTTCTCTTTCAAAACTAAGTTACTAATCTAAAATTCTCAAGGGAGAATACAATTTTTGTAGCTTCTTCACAATCTATTATGATAGGCCTATAAGTTTTCTAGGGCAATCAAATGCTTACAATCGAGAATCTCTAGTTCTTGCAGTTATGAAGCTCTATAGTCTTCATCATCTTCAATGTGCTCCAGTGATATTCTTAATGATGGGAATCTCAATCATGATAGAGATGATAGATTCAATGCCAAAAATAAGGGAGTATGGAGTAGCTCTTGTTGGGGTACGATGATTGGTTCTATAAGCCCAAAGGGCAGGAAAGAGTTACAAGTTCCAATTATGGCTAGCATGATTGGCAATCTTCTTTAAGATGACGATAATGGTTTTATTTTATGCCTCAGCTTGTCTATTTCCTTGTGGGTTTTATGGAGTGTATTTTTTGTTCTTGATATTGAATTTTAGATAAAGATATTTCACATCTTGGTTCATAAAGGATTTGCCATTATTGGATATAATACGGGTTGGGATGCCATATCAATAGATGATATGGTAATGAATGAATTTGGCTATTTGTTTCTTGATAACATAAGTGAGAGGAATGGCCTCAATCCACTTGGTAAAGTACTTGGTTGTAGTCAAAATATGTTTATGGCCATCTGAAGATGTTGGGTTAATTTTCCTAATGAGATCAAGACCCCATGTTGAAAATGGCTATTTTGTTGTGATCGACTACAATGGTAAGGAAGGTGCATCTATCAAGTTTACATGTTACTGATAAGGAACACACTTCTTTACATAATTACAAGCATCTATTGCCATTTTGGGCCAATAATAGCCTATTTTGAGGAGTTTCTTTGCTAGGATGACACCATTGGTATGGGGCCCACACATTCCTTCATGAACCTCCTTTAGTCTCAGCTTGGATTCTCCCAAAGATAAACAACGAAGAAGCATTCCATCATAGCCTTTATGATTAAGCATGTTTTCAAGGAGGATATAACATTTTAAGTGATGAAGGAATAGTTTTTATTGGTTGTTGGAAAGGTTGATAGAGAATGCATGATTATGGAAATAGTTGTAAAAATATTGGTACCATGGTAGCTCAGGTGAGGGATTAGGATCAGCAATGGTGCATATCCTCTCTGAATCTGATAGAATATGTGTCAAATAAAGAAGATTTTCAATTAAGAATTGATACTCTTTAACACTATCATGCATTTGAATCATGGAACTAATTATTGCCATGGAATCAACAGATCTATTGTTGACTCATGGAACTTACTCAAACTATAGAGATTTAAAATGTGTTTTGAGGTTATCGATAATTTACTTGTAAAGAACAAGATTGTCATATTTTGTTTGGTATTGGTCAATTTTTTGATTTATGATTAGCTATGAATCTCCATAGACCTTTAATATTTGAATATCCCACTATATATCAAGATGGAGCCCTACAACCAATGCCTCATATTCGACCATATTATTTGTACAATGAAATTGTATATGGAATGCTTTGGGGATCAGATCCCCCTATGGCATGATCAATAATATGTCAGCTCTAGGTCCTTGGGATGTGAAGGATCCATCAAAATAGAGCATTCACTATTTAGGTTCCTATGATGCTTGTTTTATCATCATGATAGAATCATCTAGAAGGTGAAAATTGAGAGGTTGAGTGGGTTTAATAGGAGCTTCTGCAAGTTGGTCAGTAATAACTTATCTTTTGATTGTCTTTTGATTTTCTTACTCAATATCAAACTCACTGAGGAGCATAATATATTTAGCCATGCATCCTTGAAGAGTTGATTTAGATAAGAGGAACTTGAGAGGATCTACCTTAGTGATAAAAATAGTTTTGTTATTTAGCATATAATGTCATAATTTTTGAGTGGCAAACACCATAGCTAAACATGCCTTCTCAATAGGCATATAATTATGTTCATAAGCTACCAATGTGTGGCTTAAATAATAAATAGGGTGTTCCTTAACATGATCATCATGCTGAGTCAAAAGTGCCCCTAGTGCATATTTTGTGGCTGATATATAAAGAAGCAATGGCTTTCCTTGTGTTGGAGGTCATAAGACTGGTGGATTGGCCACATCTATTTTAATCTTTGTAAATGCTATCTAATAATCTTCATCCCACTAAAATGTTACACCTTTCTTTAAGATATGGGTAAATGGGTGGCACTTATCTACCAATTGAGGAATGAACCTACGTATAGACTGGATCTTTCCTTGTTGACCTTGAAGCTATTTAAGATTGTTTGGTGGAGGCATTTTCATAATAGCATTGACCTTTGTAGGGTCTACTTCGATCCCTCATTATGATACAATAAACCTTAGTAATTTTCTTGATGTGACTCCAAAAACACATTTCTTAGGATTCAAATGGACTTTATATTCATGAATCCTCTCAAATATTCTTTGTATAATGTCAAGATGTCTAGCTCTTGATCTTTATTTTTTTAGTATATCATCAACATAGCCCTTGATAATGTCATGCATCATGTCATGGAAAATTATAGCCATTACACATTAATATGTGGAACCAACAATCTACAAACCAAATAGCATGACTTGGTAGCAAAATGTCCCCCATGGATTGGTGAATGCAATCTTATGATGATCTCTAAGGACTATCTTGATCTGATTGTAACCATAAAATCCATCCATTAAGGATAACATTTCATACCTAGCAGTTGAGTTGATGATCATGTTGATGTTGGGAAGAGAAAAATCATCTTTAGGGCATGCTTTATTGATATCATAGAAATCAATACAAATACGTATGCCTGGGGTATTTTTACTTACTGGTACTATGTTAGAAATCCATTCATAGTAGTTTAATGGTCTGATAAAATTGGCTCCTAACAAATTTTCCAACTCAACTTTAACCAAAAGGGAGATGTGTGGATGTATCTTTCTTAATTTTTGCTTGACTAGTTTAGCACTAGGGTTAACAACAAGATGATGCAAAACTAAATTTGGGTCCAAGCCTGGCATGTCAGAATATTCCCATGCAAAGATGTTTATATAATCCTTAAAAATGGATATAATATATTCATGTTCTACTTCAATAAGGGAAGCTCCAAAAATAATTTTGAGATACTCATAGGTTCCTAAATTCACTTTTGTTGTGTTCTCCACAAGGAGTGTGGATCCATCATCTAGAATTATAGGCAATGTATGGTCGTGATATTTTTTCTTAGTTATATCTTCTTTTTGTTCCTCTCAAAGATCTAGATAATATGAAGAATCACAATCTATCTTCTCAGGTAAAGGCCAATTGGTAAAAACCTCTCGAAACTCAAGAGTAAGATGCTCAAATATTTGATGTTTTTCTAAAGAGATGCTTGTACTAGATATGAAACTTGGGCTAGATGGAATTTCTACATCCTAAGGGGATGAACAAACTTTTTCACCTAAGATTGCTTGAAACAATTTTTCACTCAAAAGGTTGTCTTTTTCTTTACTTTTTTCTTGATCGATAAGTGCCTCAAAGAGGTTTTCACCTAAAGGTCTTGATGTTTATTCTTTATTATGACTAAGAAATTTGTCTTCTCTCTAAATTAGGTAGAAATATCTAATTAAAAATCAAAACCCTACTTATAATCACCAATGGGGAATGCATCTCGTAGGCCCATATATTTTGCAATTGATTCTTCATTTTAAAACTCATCAAGGCATATGACTAAATTTTATTGGTCTCAATCTATGATTTCAAGATGACAAAGACATAGGTTACAATGAGGGTTTACTTCAGGATGGGAAGAACCAATGGTAAGGATATAATGTCCTACTTTAGGAATGGAAGCACCACTAGGACAGGGTTTTGCTTCAAGATAGGAAGCTCCAATAGGCAGTATGGTAAATATGGAATTTGAATCATATAAATTTGAGTCAGCAAGCTCATCAAAAAGGCTATAATGGGATGTTGTGTCACTGCTAGGATTCTTATTACTAGTCACTTTGAAAGAGTCACTATCAAATGCTATGAGGTCATCCTCTAGTGGTTTAAATCTGAGACCATGATTCCAATTGACAACTCTAGCTAATAAGGGTTCTAAAATTCCTTGCATTTGTGGGCCAAGGCCTTTCCTTGTATAGTCAAGATGGTCCATTATCCTATTAGGGATGGGATACTTTGGATTATGAAAATAATCAGTAATTATTTCAAAACATAACCAATCTCCCTCGATAAAATCCTCTCGATCTTTTTTTGGTGTGATTACAGGTACAAAAACTACATGAGGTTTTGGTTGTTTCTTCTTTGGTTGCCAAATATGATTGGGTTTGTTAGGAGTCTGGGAAGTTTTAGGTTTACTAAATGTTTTTATAGGATTTTAGTAATTTTTCAATATAGAGGACATCCTTCGGATGGTATGTGTAAATGCCTATGTCTTTAATAATAGCTTGCTTGGCCAGAGCTACAGGAAATGGATCGATCGAAGTGGAGGCTAAATCACTAGGGTTGATATAATTAGATGGAGATAGATGAGAAATGATGGATTTTTTCTTCTTTGTAATGAATTTAGAACCTTGGCAATAGTTATAATTATGAAATTATGCTTCAAGATGTTTGTAGTATTGATATGGTTACTGATCAGTGGTAATAGTAACCTCAATCCCATCATGGGAAAACTTAAGGCATTAGTGAAGATTAGATGGAACTGCCTGTACTTCATGGATCTAAGGATGACCAATAAGTATGTTATAAGGAAGCTTAATATCCATAATATGAAATATTATGTGATGAGAAGTAGACCTAACCATGATTGACAACCAAATTGTAATAGATGACTCCCTCTCAATGTTGTCATAAGCCTTGATTGTAATAGTTTCTAGCTAAATGTCTTTATCCAAATAGCCCAATCATCATACCAATTTAAAAGATATGATGTTCAGCCCTGAACCATTCTCTATAAAAACCCACTTGATCTTGTGATCTGTAATGATTATCTCAATGTATAGTGGGTTATTATGGTTGGAGCTAAGGGTGGACATGTCTTTTTGATCAAATGTGATTTACTAAAATGAAGACAAGTGTTCGACTAGGTTCTGGAACTGATCAAGGTTTATATCATTAATCACAATAGACTCATGCAAAAGTTTGTTGAAGATGGTTCCATGGAGATCAAATGTCTACAAGAGTTCTAATATGGAAATTGGTGTAGAGGTTTTATCTAATTGATCCATTAGACTATAAGGCCTTTGAATTATGGATTGAACTATTTTAGTCTTTGTTGGAATAACATTCAAATTTGAAACCATTGGCATAATTTTCTCCTTGGGTTTTATGGAAGAAGTGGGTGAAAGGCCATGGATGGTAACTTGTAGGCATCTAGTTGTGACTGCACAACCTAGAGGTGGCAAGGAGTTATTATAATTAGAAGAGGAAGGCAAAGGGCCTTGGATGGTGACTTGTAGGTGACTAACTATATTTCTATAATTTTGGGTCAACGAAGAGCCTTTATAACTAGAAGAAAGGTACTATTATTTAAAATTAGTAACTCATGTAAATGAAGTTGTAACACGATGATGCAAACCTGACATGGTATTACTAGGGGGAGAGGATATTAACACTATAATGATGGGTCCCATGTTACGAAGAACATGATATTGGCCACATGGTTTGATAGTAACAGTGGCAATATGGGCTACAAAAATGCATCCCACAATATTACTATAGTCATAAGGTACATTGTTATAAGCCACATTATTAGTATAGACATTATGATCTTGATTATGTTCATTATGATTCTGACCTTATTGTTGGTTCTAATTCTACCTCTGTCCTTGAGTGTGATTTTTTTTTTTATTTCTTGGTGGTGGTGGGTCATGTCCAGGAAAGGGGTCTTTTAAGATTCCCATATCCTAATTTATGTCTTGATTAGGGGACAACTTAATTTTTATTTCATCACTTTGAATAAATTCCTCAATAGTATGTCATAATTAAATGCAATGATATGCACTATGACCAGCAACACGATGAAAGTTACACCATTCATTCTCTTTATACCAATCTAGTTTTGGTTGATCTTGAAGAAATAGCTTTGATATTGGCCATATAATTAAAATAGCTACAACGATCTTTTGTAACAATGTTTCAACTGATTCTCCTAACTTGTTAAAGACTCTAAAATTGTTATGAAATATCTTTTGTGGAGGTTGTTTCTATATAGTAGGTAGTTGGGGGAGTTAATTGTACATTTGGAGGAGGCATAGCCTATACCATTTGTACATGTTTTGTTTCAGTTACCTCATTTTCAACCATGTTCTTATTTTTGATAAAATATTTAGGCTTATCCTGCATAGCTATTTGAACTAGTGATTTAGTTTGATTATACACTTGACCTTGCACAAAAATATTAACAAGGCCCTTAGCAATAGGAGCCTTCTCAATCTACACTCCTTTGTCAATAATTTATTCAAATGAGTTAGCACAAGCTAATCATAGAATATGCGCAACTTCAAGATGTAATTTTTGTGCAAAGATATCAGCCAACTATTTTTCTAGCAAGCTATGTTGAAAGCAGTCTACTAATGCTCTCCACCTTTGTAGATATGTGGCAAAAATTTCACCATCACGTTTCTTAGCTTTGTATAAGTCAACAATGGTTAATTCATGTTCTATGTTATATGAAAAATGGTTAACAAACTTTTTTGATAAGTCATTTCAATCTGTAACTGATCCCTTGGGTAGTTTAAGGAACCAATCAAGAACTTGTCTCATTAAACTTCATGAAAATAGTCGTAGTAAGTACTCACTACTATAAGCAATCTATTGACATAAGATAAAGAATGCATGTATGTGATCGCATGGATCTCCTTTTTTTGTACTTGTCAAATTTGGGTGCCTCAAAATAAGGTGGAAAGAGGTTTTGAAAAATAGATAAATCAAATGGATATGGGCATATCTCATCAAATTTGTACTGTTTGACTCTATTATTTATCTCCAATCTTTGAACAATTATTTTTATATAATTCCATTCTTTCATGTTTGGTGTATTTTTGGATTAAATAAGATGTTGTAGGGGTGGAATGTGCCCCTAGTTTTGTTACTGTTAGGGTAGAATGTGCCCCTGGTTTTGTTGCAGTTGGAGTAGAATGTGACCCTAGTTTTATTCTTGTTGGGATGGAATGTGCCCCTGATTTTGTGTGGATCTATAGGGAGTGTATACCTTTCAATCCATGAATTGGTTCTGATTTGCTCCTTGAGTTGAGAACATAGGTCATGGAATTTTGGATTGTAAAACATTCCTTGAATTTGATTGTTTCATATTTTATTGATTTTGAAAATTTCTATGTTTATTTACCAATTTTTGTGTTGGTTGAAAAGAACTAACCAAATTATCTTGAGGTATTTCCTCAATTCAAACTGAATATTTGGGTTTTTAAGTTTGTAAAGTAACAAGAGGTTCTTGATGATTGAAGAATGTATGTTCCATGTCAAATAGAACACTTTGTAAAGTCTCTTATGACTTTAACTATTCATTTAGATTACCTTGATCCACTATGGTAATGTCCTCATTTGATATTTTTTTATGTACTTTCAATCACATTTCCTTCTTCTTTTGAAGCATCATTGTGAATTGAAATGACAACTAGGGAGTCAGTTAAGTTTGCGATAAGTTGATCTACATATCATTGACTTATTATCTT
Organism: Torreya grandis; assembly: GCA_037957365.1. Lineage (NCBI taxonomy): Eukaryota > Viridiplantae > Streptophyta > Pinopsida > Cupressales > Taxaceae > Torreya > Torreya grandis. Next base: position 328,065 of record JARHVA010001959.1, on the reverse strand, counting down.
GATTTTAGCTAGAAGATTTGGATTTGTAGGTTTTGACTTTGTTTATATTTTTTTTTTCTTTTGATAGAGGAAGAAGGTATGTCTATTCATGCAAAAGCTTACTCTTTCCATCATTTTCCTTCTCTAACTAAGGTATGCAATTGTTCTATAATAAATTCAGAAGGTAGTCTAGCACTTGATTCTATCAATCTAAGAAGGGCTTCATCTTGATCTTCTTGGGGTTGATATTCATTTTAATCATTTTAAGATCCTACTATTGTGGTGATGTCATAAAAAACAACAGGGTTATCTTAACCATCATAAAATTGTTCATCTTCATAACTAAGGCCATAAGAGGCCCCACTATGAGTGAAACTTTGAGTCATGTCTAAAAGAGTTGTTTTGTGTGTTTGACTAACTTTGGACCAATTTTTGGCAACCAAAAAAAGTATTCTTTGGCTCTCTTTTAAATAAATAACCAAGATACCAATGAGACTATAAGGGAGAGTGGTTTGGAACCAAGCACAATTAGAAGATTTGGTTCACTATTTTTACTTAACCTTTGGTAAAGTTGAAATCATATAGATTGGAAGAGGGTAGGGTAACTCAAATACCCAAGGTGAAAACTAATACACCAAAGCCTAGATCTTTGTGATATACCTATACTGTAAAAGCTAGTTTTAACTTCGATAAGTTGACCCTAGAAGTTTAAATAAAATATCTTTGCATTACGAAGAAGAAGAAATGGACTAAGCAACTCAATATGTAAAAACATATATGAATCACTAAGTTTAAAGCTAGGACCAAATAGGTAGCTCAATGTTACCACATGGTTCTAATAGGATAAAATATGTTCTAAAACTCAAAGCATGAGGGATACGCAAGATGGCTTTAGTCCATCAAGATAATAATGTGATTTTGAGTCTTAATAAATGACCTTCAATCTAAATGGAAAATTGAATCCAAGGTAAAACAAGTTGAGTGCATAAATGGTGAACCAATTTGACACACCAACCCTTAAAACTTAAAAAGGTTTAATTTCAAATGTGGATTATAAATGAAGGATTTAAATAAATTGGGTAAAAGATCTAGACTCAATGGGGAAGCATGACTGTGCTAAAGTGGATGCCATGACACAAAGCTTTTGATAGCAATTTGAACAAGGAAAAGATAAATTTTCTAATTGGACAACATAATGTCTCCCTTGCTCAAGAAAATTGAGGACAATGTGTTTTGGTTAAGTTCATTGAGTTAACAAGCAGTTTTAGACACAGATCAAGACAAAGTAAGCTAATGACAAAAAAATGTCTTAAGTCTAAACTGACAAGGTATGACAAAGTGGGGTCTACTAAACTAGCAAGTTTTGATCATTCTAGGGGAATCAATTAAACAATAACTTTAACGTCAAATGATGTAAAATACAAGTATAAAAATTAGATGACCATGGTATTAGCTAGTTGTAAAAAGGTCTAATCCTTTTAAAAATCACTATATCCTAATATTCGCTTAGTGTAGTGTGATGTCCAAATACAAATACATCCCATGTGTAACTTCAATTATGAGCCAAATAAAGTCAATGCTAGGAGGTAATACCTCAGGGCAAAGCTTCCCTAAAAAACTCATGGAAGGTAATGACGACCCCCTCATAAGCCAAGTTTGCATAAAAATAAAGAAAGCATAAAATAGAAAGACTTTAGAGTCATTTTCAAAATCACCCAAATTTTAATGAGTTTTTAGAGAGCACTTTAGATGACATTCTTTCTAAGCCTTATACTAGGTTTTTTGTAATAAAAATGGCACTTTTAATTCCAAGGGTTCCCTAAAAGAGACAAATGGAAGAGCATACACATGATATCCCTTTTTTTGTCAAACGAAATTTAATTTAAACAACTAAATAAATATAAAAAACTTAGAAATGTGAGTTCATTTTTAAGCTCAAATGAAAAATGATGTGGCATTCTTTTGACCCCTTGATCTTAGTTGTAACTTTGAAAACTAATGTTAAAAATACTTACTTAAGCACCTTAAATGTTACTTTGAGTAACAAAATAATGTTTCTAATTCATTTTTAAGCATACAAACATTGATCTAAACATGTTTTTAGCAAATGTCAAGCTTGTTCCTGTAACAAAAATGTTAGCATGTTCTTTACCCTTGAAGCTATTTTGGGTTTGAAATAATGAACTTCAAAAAAAATAGCTCTTGGGTTTGTGTTTTTAAAAAAATACAATGACCGATGTCGATTCTATAACTAATGATGGTTACATTTACTAACCAGTGACAATTATCTAACCGACATCAGTTATACCTATAGTGACTGACGATGGCTATCCAATTGATGATGGTTTTACTAATTGATGTCGGTTATTGTGTAAACTAGTGACAAAAAATGGCAAAACAAAGTTAAAAAATCAAATTATTAGAGTTTTAATGATTCAAATGAAGATTTTAAAGTTGCAAAATGATCTTCTTCATGTGTGGGATACGTTTGGTCCCATCAAGCGTCCCAAGATGTAGAAAGGATTACAAAACAAGTTAGTCAAACAATATTCTATAAATCATGAAAAATATATTAAAACAAACTAATTGAGCCTATCTATTCCTATGTGAATTACAAAGGATAGCAAGAAACAAATAAAAGAAAGCAAACACCATATTACCTTTTCAAATAGACTCACCATACCCATGTGGCTCAAAATCATGTTCTTTCTTGATCAAGCATCCTTGTCTTCATCAACAAAAGTGGTAAACTCCTCCAATGTCTCAAGAACACTTCATAAAATCTAAGCTCATTATTCCAAATCACTAAACTAGCCTATCAATGAAGCTTGTAACTAATTTTAATGGTCTATAACAAAAGATTAGAGACAATTCTGCATAATAACTTTGCATAAATCAATCTTAACATTCATGTCCATGGCCTCTCTATTTATGGATTTTTGAGATTGGTCAAGATCAACCATGACCGTCCATCTCAAAATTGAGATGTGTGACTATGGATAATCTTAATATTTGAAATTAAAATCATAAATATCTTCAAGATAAATATGCATTAAAGAGGCATGGGAGGCATTAACTAGGCATGGATGACCCATAATCTTGATATTTTATGCACTTATAGCTTGATGGATGCCACCTCATAGATGATGTCACTAGGCGATGCAGATATTTAAAATTAGATTCCAATGATGAGATATTCAAAAAGATCTATGAAATTCTTACTTAAGTTCTTAAATTGGATTAATTAATTTAAGTAAGTTTAATCAAATTTAGTGCAATTCTTTGGAAATTGGTGCACAATTAATCAAAATGGTTAGAAAGTCATATTACTAGATCATAATTTGACTAAAGAGGAACTAGAAGGTGATGTTAGATGTGTTGGATTTGTATTCCCATTTAAGATGTTGCCAACACCAAATAACAAAGGTACATGACGTATACCAATGAATTAAAAGAAAAGAGTGATCCAGAGCACTAAATGACGAAATTCTCACTTTGACTCGAAATGATCTGATCAAAGTTAGGTAGTCCATAAAATGCATTGCCCTATTTAGGAATACTTTGACCGACACTGGAACTTGTAAGTGACAAATTCGAACCATTTAAGACGTTTTATGGATTTTGACCTAAAATATGTATTTAAATACAATTTGAGTAAGATTGACAATTTCAGCACAAATAATCTTAGGAGTTGGATATCTATACATATCATATAAAATCTATAAAAATAATTGATAAACTTTTCCTATAAAATCTATAAAAATAAATTAAAAAGGGAATGCCAGTCAATTTTATTATTTTAAACATTAAAACTAAATATTAATAATAATGAAGCACCAATTATCTCCATCGAAACCTCGGTTTAGCATAAATGAGACGTAGGAAGAGAGTCAACTAATTAATAGAAATGTGCAGCATTCAAATAGTAAACTTCTTTTAATTCATATCTATACGTGAATGGAATGGGAAGGCATCTAAATTCATTACCCCTGATTGAATCCCTCCCTTAATTATGCAGAGAGAAGATAAAATTTAATTAATCAATATCTCACAGATGATAATTATATTAAATAGAAAAAGATGACTTTTAAACGACTCACTGACTACTAACAGCATTAACAACATTAAGACTGATTATATAATTATAAATCTAAATCCGTGATCATGCTTTTTATAACAAACAACAATAATCTTTTCAAATGCAACAACAAAAATTACGTATTAAAAAAAATTGGAAATTAATTTGTTATAAAGAAAATTAAAAATATCTTACAACTATCAACAAATTATTATATAAAATAAGGTTATCAACAACTTACTACATAAAATTAAAGTATTAAAAACTTCCTATAAAAATAGATTAAAAATTTTAATTATAAAAAAATAAAACTACTAACAATATTCAACAATGCTTTCCAATTAAATTTAAGAACTGCTGTAACAAACTTGTTATCAAAGAGAGGTAACAGAAGCATGATTCTTGCACAAACAAACCACATGAATAGTAAAACGAATAAGAATGAACTTTGTTTTAAACATGGCATAAGATTAACAACTATATTTAATGCTTCAAGGCAGTTTCAAATGCTTTAAAGACCATTGAATGATACTTACTCTATATCAATCCGAACTTTGTTTTAAATATGATGTAGGATTAATAAATATATTTAATGCTTCAAGACAGTTTCAAACGCTTTAAAGACCATTGAATGATACTAACTCTATATCAATCTGAACTTTGTTTTAAACAAGGCGTAGGATTAACAAGTATATTTAATGCTTCAAATCGATTTCAAATGCTTTAAAGACCATTGAATGATACTTACTCTATACCAATCCCTCCAAGGACTTTAGATTTATGGTGTGATGCAGTTGTCATGCCGCTGTAGATCGTTGGTAGGTGGAAGTTATTGACTGCTAGCGATAAAAAGTTTTATAAAAAAGTTTCTTTAATATTATAAAGAGATATTTTTGTCCCCACCTGCCACAACCTCTACATGCAACAACGCTTCGATCTCTATACTACGTTGGTAAATTATTTCTTCCTAATTTACCTCTACCTTATTCCTACTTAATGGTTTCACTATCTGATCATCCATGTTTTCTATCTATTTATTTTACATCAACATTTCATTAACTTATCATGCTTGTTCACCTTACTTTTACAGTAAAACGTCGATGCATGCGGTGGACTTCTGCATATAAAAAATATGTATACCGGCTTAAATAATTTAATAGTTATTTGAGCAAGTAAACTATTTTATTATATAGTATATATTTTAATATTATATTAGATTATATAATATATTATATCATATTATATATTTATTATTATATTCAATTATATAATATATTTTAATATTAGATGAGATCATGTGATAACTTCACTAATCTTGGACCTGGCCACAGATTCTTGGGGGCTAGGCCTCCCTGTTATCAGTCTCGAATATATGCAGGTCCCTTCTGATAGGTCGATATAGTTCGCCACTAGCACTGCCTGTGTCGGCGACCATCATTATGGTGCCGAGAGATGTGTCATTGCTGTTTATGAGTTTGTTTGGTGCCAGAGTCATGTTCTTTTATGAGAAGCTGAGGCTGGTTTTATTGTTGTTTTCATGCTTTGGCTCTATCCCACCTCTTCTTGGTGGTTTAATGGAACGGAAGGGCCTCCTGGGTGGAAAAGACGGGTTAATTTTGTCTTTAGAGAACAGACTGAAAGGTTCAGTTTGGTGCATCTCAATGGGCAGACCATGAGACGCAGTCTAAATTATAACTCCTCCCTGGACTCGGGCATGAACCACTCCGGGGCGAGGGCTGCTCTAAGGTCTTAGTTTTGATTCATCGCTGGAAATTATATTGCTTTAAAGGTTTTGTGGTCTGGGTTATCATCTTGTCTGATGGAGAAATCTTTACTGGTAAGAAAAAGTATCTGTTCAAGCTGTTTCTGAAATTCGATCCTGCTGGGATTCGGTCCTGGGCCCTTGGAGGATGGAGGACGTGGATGGAGCGGGTTACACGGGTGGATTACTTGGCCACGTGGACAGTTGACTGCTTCTGCATAACCCTTTCCTTTATAGCCGTTATGATTGGAATAAGGATTAACTTCGGTACCAGTCCTTTGAAAAATGTGTTGCTTGGGCCTCCGGTTTTGAGCCCTTGGACGGGATTTTCAAACTTAATGAGACGCGCCCTGTTGCGGTTTCAAATTAAACTTGACGGCCTTCTTACCGTTTCGGGGGAATATTGAATTGTTTTGACCATTGCTTGACATTGGAAAGGTCTTGGGGGAGGTGGAATTTATTCAAGAGTTGGTTCTTGCTGTTTTTGTATGGATTATCCATGTATCGCTGTTGCTTGCTCTAATTGAGGATTCTTGGTTTATGTGCATTTTTAATTTTAGTAAAATGTGGTTGTTGTTGGAATATTGGGGTTTTTGGGGGATTAGAAGAGTAATTTTGGAGATTTGGATTTTATGTTATTTCAAGTTTAGAATGGATTTTGGTCCACTCAAAACTAACAATTTGGGACTTTTTTTGTGTTTACGTTGGATTTTAATCCAGCTAAAATCAATTTGTATGGTTCCTACACCAATCAAAAGCGGTGGTTGCTGTTTCTTGGAGCCCAGGACCTTCCTCAGTGTTTAGGATGGTTCTCGATCCAGCTAAAATCAAAATTTTGGTCCCCAAGGGTTTCTCGTGACTTCGACTCATAACTCAAATTGGCTTCTGATCTAGTCAAAACTTGCTGGTCACCGCACTAGTCAAATATAGTTTTGACTCTTTATGATTCCTAGGTCTTTGCTCTCTCTGTCTAGGTTGGCTCCCACACCAGTTGCTTCTGCGTTTGTTGCTTTGTTCGTGATGGGTCCCTCTTGGGACCTGTTGGAGTTCTAGGTTGCATCCTAGTTGACGAGAGAAGTGTTCAAGTCCTATCCTCGAACCTAGTCCAACATGGAAGTGACCTTAGACTATGGGTTTGTCTAGTTTGCAGGTCACACCTCTAGTTTTCATGAGGCTAGCTCCCCTCATATGACAATGCAGTGCTTTCTAAGACCTAAATCTTTCACAATAAAAAGGGAGAAGGATGTGAAATCTAAGCAAGAATCTAACCTAGGTGGTGATGCACCAATTGATGGATGATCCACTCTCAACTATTTCATTTGATGACTACTGATGAATCTAATGGAGACAAAGGTTGATCTGACTCAACAATGTTTCAACCATGAATGTTTTGCATGAAGGCTAAGTAAAGCCCTGCAACTTGAAGGAAAAAAGGAGATAGGTATGTGCAAGATACTATATACTTATGACACCTCAAGGGAAATCTTACTTGCCAACACTTCACACAGCCTGCAAGAAACTAACAAACTTGAAGCAAGGTACATGGAGGACATACAGATGATGAATAGGAACGTACATTCTACAAATCAAACTTTAATAAAGTACATTTAGCATTCAACCAGAATATGAAATTGTCTTCTATGGCTTCAAAAGAGTTTACAAAATAATTCTGGCAGAGCTTTGCTACACCTAGTTGAGGGATGGAAAACAAGAGCTCAATGCCTACATTTATAGAGAAAATGGAAGACGAGAGGGAAATCTAGGCATAGGAGGGGTCATCAATGAGCTCAAAGTAGCATATGGAAGTTATACAAGCTTATCCCTCTCCTTGAGCATTGACACCCGTTGATATGCCCAATTTTGGCATTGTGGAGGTTGTAACTCCTTCAATTATCCTCATTCATGCTTTGACCATTCCAAAAATAGCTCCATATTCCTTCCTTTGGTAGTTATGCAATGCATATGAGGTGTAAATAGGTCCTCTTGATGCGTTGAGTAGCCCATTCATCAATATGCATGCTAAATTATTCATGAAACTACCTTTGACTTACAATAATGGATCCCATTCTAGTGTAGGCTTGCCTATATGATTTTTAAAATGCATGGAGATGGTCCATTAATGGCCTCATGCCACCCTTTGCTCCCTAGATCCTTCCATTTTCATGATAAGTAGGCACATGTGGTCTGATCTCCAACCTTCTGCTCACATCCACTGTGTGAGTGGCTAACAGTTAGACTTAGATTCCAATTCCATCTGATGAGACTTAGATAACCCTTGAATAGCCTCTAGTACATTGACTTTAAGATTATTGAAGAGTCTTTCACCTACAACACACATTATCCTTGCATGACTAGACCAATTAGATTACCTCACAGACTGATAGTTTTGGAGGAGATGATGAGAATACTTCTAGTCAATTATATGTGTTATATTGACATTGGATAGATAGAACAAGTCTTGAATTTGATCCCTCCATGGTTTAGAACTCTCCTTTAGGCTCTGCAATGCAAATTCTGACTGAAACCCTACAAATTTATTTGTTCAAGAGTCATCCGTACATCTTCCGTACCATCCAACATCAGATGTCACATCATGATTTCACCTTATATCAAATAAACCTTTAATCCATTGATTAATATGGTTAATGTCTAATTACTATTGTTTTGATTTTGGGTTTATGATATATACTATAATGAGACAATAGCTATGTTAATTAGAGTACATGTTGTGACAATTGTATGTTATATTATGTATATTGAGGATGTATAATTGTTAGTTTTATATCATTAATTTATGATGACTCAGAGTAACTACCTATTTGTTCTGAGGTGGATGCATGATAGGTCCTATTTTCAGAGCTTGATGAGGGAGAGTGTCATCGGAGAGGGTCTGCTAGATGAAGCTATTGAGAGAAATATCAATGAAAAATGTTAGTGACCCTACACACACGCACAATAGATATTAAATGATATTTACATAAAAATGTTAGTTTGTATTACTTACGATTATATTTATGTGTGTGAAATTAGTTTTAGTATGTATTTAGTTTCTTTAGCCTAATTGACTTGATTTTTAAATTTAAATCTGCAAAAATAAATATTAGTGTTAATAGATATAATTATTGTGAAAATAATTATGTTACAGGTAAAATATAATTAATGATTCATTTTATCTTTTAGTTAAATAATTATTTATTATTGTTTTCAAAATTATATGGAAGTTGTGTTAATACAATTTAAAGTTAAAATTTAAATTATGCATGAAATTTACTTGAAAGTTAAGAAAATAGATTTCATTATTATTTTAGTTAACTTCACATGTTTGGATATTAGTTTGATAAAATAAAGTGAAAGAAGGAATTAATGGAAATTAATAAATTTAAAAATTAAGTTGAATTCACATTCATGGGGTAAAATAAATGATGAATATATTTATTTAATTGATTAACTAAACTCGTGCTTTACAAAAGTGGCATAATAATTTTTAGTAAGCAAGTTAAATGCTTAAATATATTTTAAGCAAGATGATAGACTGCATATTAATAAAAAAAGAACTTTTGTTATTTAAAATAAAGGAAGAATAAGATGCCTTGCTTGAAAAGGAAGATCATGCAAAGTAAATAGGTGCAACATATTAAAGGAGAATAAAGTTTATAAATAAAGCTTTTGAGAATTTGAAAAGACACACAGATATGGACAAAGAGATAAGGGAAGAAGAAGGGTAGAAATGCAAAAATTAAAGAAACCATCAGCAAAAGTTGGAGGTTGGTTTTGTATTATTATTTTTGAGAATAATATAAAGTAGATTGGAAATGCCAACCAATAATATTATGCTAAGTTTATTAACTTGTGTGTTGATTATACTTTTGAAATAAATATTGAGTATTGATAAATTGACAGAGTCAATGATTGAAATACCAAGCTTTAAGTTAAAATGCTAAAATATTATTTTTATATTAGATGTGTTTTATTTATATCTTATTTATGACGTATTACCTTCACTATGACTAGGCCTCCATAATAAGATTGTGAGCAACGCTTTATTTTGGCTGTAAAAGATATTTCAGCCCTGCCTTCCATCTGAATATAACTACATCCTCATCCTTTATATATATATATATAAAGGAGAGGGGCATCTTAATTAATGATGAATTGTACCTATTATAGATGCGTCTCATCTTAGATTCACTAAGTTTTAGTTGCAATGATTGATTATTTATATATATATATATATATATAAATAAAGGAGAGGGCCATCTTAATTAGTGATGAATTATATCTATTATAGATGCGTCTCATCTTAGATTCACTAAGTCTTAGTTGCAATGATTTCATTTTACCTCAAATTTTCATTCGCTGAGTCAATTAATTAAAAATGCCTTGTATTGAGTTAAAGCTCTGAGTATTTATTCAACGCTGAATCTTTAAAGAGCTGAGTATTTTAAATCACTGTCATATTTTTGAAGAGCCAAATCAGTGAAGCACCATGTCACAATAAAGGAAGTTGCTGGGAAATTAGTAAGTGAAATCGCTGTGAATAGGAATATTAGAGCTTAATATAGAACGCTGAGTTTTAAAATGGAATGCCATGTACAAATAAAAGTCACCCAACCTTTAATGAATAGTCCAGTCCATAAATTAATGCCAGGTTGTGTTTAATTTGATATTGGCAACGTCTTGATTTTATGGTTAGCGTCGTTGTGTTTATTATGTCATAAACACTGGGGCGTTGTATTAAACGTAAGTTTATATTTTATAAAAAAATGTGGAGTATAGGAAAGTAGAACACTAGTTTTAAGTGGCACATTGCTGAGTATGAAATATTAAACGCTGTGTATCCAGAGGAAATCGCTCTCCTTCAAATAAGCGCTACCTCATTAAATGGTAATGGTTGAGTTTTCATAAAGAAGTCGTTGTCTTTATTTGGGATGTTGCACACATAAATTAAAATGCCTAATCTTTCAGATAAAATGCTGAAATCTTTTAGTTGTTATCTTGAAATTGTAAGAGGCTGTGTTTCCCAAATTTATTGAGTGACGCTGAGTCATTAGCTAAATAATGAATTAAAAATTAAATAGCATTGAAAAAGTGATTTATAACACTAGGTGAAGCTGAGTCATTAGCTAAATAATGAATTAAAAATTAAATAGCATTGAGCAAGTGATATATAACACTGGGCATGAGAAATTCAAATGCCAAGTCTTTATAAAATAGTGCTAAATATATATTTATATATATTAAACACAAATAATTTAATAGAAAGCTGAAATTTTTATAAATAAAGTGTTGAGTTTAAATGATTTAACTGAGTTTTATTTAAATTGAGATTGTGTTTACTTTAGAAAAATAAATCTGTAAAACGAAATTATATTTCTTCTTTCATGCAAGATTGAATGTTTGGTGGAACTTTATTTTGCCTCGGATTTTTGTATCATAGATTGAAAAAAATCGCACTATCAACCAGAGTTGCATTTTAAATAATGGGTGTGATTATCATAAAATTCTTTTATATAGCCAAGTCATTTAAATAATAAAGATTATGATATTAGGACATAAGAAGAAGATTATTTTGAGACGATTGCTCATTTAGACCGTCTAATCTATATCAGATCAATTGATGAGCTTAAGTCAATCATGTTTTGATGTGACAATTTATTTTCATATGAGGACTATGTTAGAATTTTATAAGTTTAGGGATATTGCTATGTCGGGTAAACAATAACAAATATAGATATTCTTTGAAAATGTTATTATTTTGTTTGATTAATACTTTATCCCCGATGGATATATTTCTATGATCTAAATTTATTGTGTTGCTTAGAATGTTAGTAGAGACCAACAATATATCAATAACACAATATTGTTCTGATGTATGACATCAAGATCAAAAATTTAGTAGTATCATGATAAGATGAAATCTTATGATTAATATATTTGTGAGAGTATTTCATGAGTAAGTGATTAAATTTTTTTAGAACAAATAGTGCATTGAAATATGTGCATAGAGATGATGTTTTCATTTGATTATTATACCCCTAGGGTATAATCCAGTAATTGTTGGTTAATAAAATTGTATGTAACACTATGTTTTCATAGTAAGAAACTCATGTACAACAATCTATAATGTTATGGAATGTCATAGATCTTTATAGTATAAAAGGTACCTGGATGGTACATACTATATTTGTTATCTCTTGACCCACACCTGAATAATTATATATGTGTTGGTTGTTATTTGAGTAATATGTGTTGTAGCATTTGATAGGATATCATTTAGGCATGCATATCATCTTGATAGTGAAAATGAATGTTAAGATCGAATTATATGTAATGTATGATTTTCATGTTATAGTTATGCTTGTTTGAATATGAGTGTATGCTTCCATATTTTTATGACTAGAATACTTTGTATGATTAATTATAGAAAAACTAGTAGTCATGACTAAGAACACCAGACTAAGATAATATGGTTGTCTTGAGGTGTAGTTTCTTGGATCTTATTATAGGTAGTAGAATCCTATATTTTATTATGTGTTTTAACCAAGTGATATAAATAGTGGTTATTATTTTTAATTTGAGATTAATTTTAATGAAAGACCCATTCATGCATAGATGATTATGTGTATATCTTGTTTTCTCCTTGTTTAGCATGTGATGTGATATTTTTGCTAAAAAAATGAAATCTAAAGTTAATCTTTGAGTTATATACCATGTTATATATGGAATTGTATTGATGATATTAATAGGTATTGAGATAGATTCCACTAACCTAGGTAGTACTACCAATAGATACTCTGATCATGTGATGTGTTATGAAATTAACTGATCTAAAATGATCGTATGAAAACTTTGATCAAAGTAATATTATATACAATATTTTTCATATGTTTAAATTTCATGCTATGCGATATCATGTTAGAATGGATTTTTTTATGGTACACCGTATGTTTTTAAAAATCTTACAGCACATGGGGTACTAGTATGTCTCACTAGGTTCTCACATCGTTATATCTACCTATCCGTGAAGGGAGGGTCATTTCTTGATAGAAATTTTTTTAGAAGATCATTGGTCTATGGTTGGTGTGGTAAAGCACTCAAATGATGCTCTCATTCTATTGCAATACTACTCGGAGATAACACTTGAGATTATCAACGATACATGAATTGGTTCAACTCAAGCTCCAAAGATCTTGGTATCTACTTATTGTATTAGGCAGTATACCTGAAAAAATGTAATTGTAATATGTACCTGTATACATGATTAAAAAATGTATTTTTAGATCAATCATAGTTGTGTCCTATTGTATTTGCTTTCTATGAAGTTGTATAAGATGTATATTGTATGCAATATTTGAAATATAAGTACTATTGTTTTTAGTTATGTTGTATTAGTTTATTTTATGGAATGAATGTTACTTGTTTAATAGTAAAAAAATACTGTATTTTCTAAGCATAACTTGAGGGGTTGTTACATCTGGTATCAGAGATGTGGCTCAAAATCTTGGACCTAATGAGTCCATTAGCATTTTTGTATCTTTCTGATTTTTAGAAAAGAGTTTTATATATGTGCGTGGTACATTGAGTGTGTACTCTAGGAGCATTCGTACCCCCTTAGAGTTGTTGAAGGGTTGATCTACTGATTTTCTCGTTGGTGGTAGTTTTATAAAGTGTTTGGGTCAGAGGGTGCATAGCTTAGTACTTGAGTTGTGAACAAGAGTTTCTTACCATATTTTTGATTTATAGATTGAATAACTCAAGTGTGATTATGTCTTCCTCGAATCACCTTCACCATTTATGTTTTGTGTTGTGAGTATTTTAAAAAGAATGTAGTGTTTCTCACTTATTTTTATATGTATTAATTTTGTGACTTATATTCATAAATCCTATGAGTGGGAATCCTATATGGCCATTCTAGTTTGGTACCACCTAGCGCGGTGATAATTTTTTTATAATTGAGTGTAGATGTCATGATTGTGATTTCTTTTGTATTAAGAGTTTGTTATGTGGATTAGCATCCTTATATTGTTTAGATTTGAGAAGAGGTATCTTCTCTCTTAGTCAGCTTAGAGGTGAGTTGTTATTCTCTCAATTTTCTCCTACATCATTTTAAGCTATCGAGAATATTTATACTCTCAGGATGTTATTTTAGAGTTTCCCTTAGTGAAAAAACTTGTTTCTAAATTGTTGTCTTATTCCCTTGAGTTTGTGTGGTAGTGTTTTCTACTTCTTGTTGATGCATCCTTGTGGTTAATATTTTCCTTTACAATTGTTGAAATAGTTTATGATACTACACTTGCAAGATGGCAAGTGATAGTGATTTGGCAACTTGGATTGTGATGTTTGCTTCTACCATATGAGGGTATGTAGGAAGTTTTGGTTTTTGATATGCTAGTTCTCTACTTCTATGTGTGACTTTTTAGAGTCACTATTTTATCTAACCTTGGAACTTGACCACGAGGAGTGGCTAACATTAAAATTATATTAATTTTAGTTGATTATAACTATTATTATTGTATATCTTTACTTAGACTGGCACTATTCTCTTCTTGAAGCATATTGTTTTAAAGATTAATATGTGTACCTTTTTCCAGGAGCAAGTAAGGTATAAGATATGTAAGACATCTTGGTAAGCCTAAGGGTTAATCTATTTTTTTTAACTTGTTGTGTGCTAGTTATGTAAGGAGACATTGTCTCACTTATAAAGTATTAAGAATGACATAATCCTTAGCCTTTGTATGTTATATCAATTATGATATTATTTATTTTTGCTACAAATATAACACTCCCAGTTACGTTGCAGGATATGATACTAGTAGCAACTTAATTCAATCTTTGGGATGATTGTATGATTTCTCTTGTATGTATGTTAGTACATATGGGATCTTTTAGCATATGGTATTATTTTTTATGATCTACTAGAATAGATTTGCAAACTTTGTGCACCTTTTTTAGGATTGTCTAGTCATGGAGACTTGAGGGATGATTGGTAAAATAGGAACATGAGTTCTAAGTGAAAGGACAGTATCCTACTTAGCCTCACATTGATTCGATTGTTACTGAGTTGGGTTTGATAGATAGACTTGTTGAATCCAAGTTTTGACAAGTAGAACTTGTCAAAATTCAGTCGTATGATCATTTGTTTTGACTTTTATGATGATTTCATGTGTTTTTGAGTTAGCAGTAAAATTTTTATCAAGTTATTTATTAGGCTTTTTTTATGGTTCTAGACCTTGGGGTGGTCATGATAGAACCAATTAGCATAAAGTGACTTTCGAGAAAACTTGTATACATATTAAGAAATGTCATAGAGTAGGGTCTTGTGAAAGAATAGTGCTAATTAAGAGATATAGTATAAGTTATTCAGGTAAATTTGACATTTAATTACATTATATATTAATTGATACTATGTTTTTATGTTGTTAAACTCTGTTTATTAATCAGAACTTTTATTTTAATCAAAGTCATTAGGGTGATGACTAATTTTAGGGGGGAGGATGTCACATCTTGATTCCACTCTATGCCAAATAAACCTTTAATCTATTGATTAGTATGGTTAATGCCTGATTACTATTGCTTTGATTTTGGGCTTATGACATATACTGTAATAGGACATTAACTATGTTGATTAGAATATATATTGTGACAACTATATGTTATATTATATACATTGAGGATGTACAATTGTTAGTTTTGCATCATGATGACTGAGACTAACTCTCTGTTGGCCATTTTTGGCCCACATACCAAGCTTTTGCATGGTTTGATAAAGCAATGGGTCAAAAGGGGCTTTGGAATAGGTCTAAAGTATTATAGAGACCCATGGGATATCAAAGATGCTTGGGACAAGTCTTAAAGTGCATGGATTTCTTCCCATTATTCATTGAGTTCACATTGACATTTTGGATCCAGTGGCAGAAATCACAAGTGGGTAGTTTGCTAAGGATAGATCTTGTACGTGTAGATGAGTCAGCAAAAATTGATCATATGGATTTATTCACTTTTATGCCAAGATCATATGTGCCAAATCTCAAGTCCTCTACCAAAGTGCATCAAAATTTATGGAGATCCAAAGTTGGCCTCTCAACCAAATTATGATATTTTTCCATACTTAGCCATTTTCATAAATGTTCCAACAACGCTGAGTGAGCATCTTCACAAAGTTATATCTCATACATGCAGTAGTTATAGGGGAAAGTGGTCATATGAGTTTATTGACTTTGATTTGTAGTTACTACGCGCCAAGCCCCAAGTCCTCCACCAAAGTGTAAATGGAGTTATGCATGATCAAAGTTGGCTCCTCAATTAGATTTCACAAAGTTTTCCATACTTAGTCATTTGACCTTAATCATCGCTATAATGTCACATAAAACCAATATGGAACAACCATCTTAAGCATTAAATATATTTGCTTCAAAATCTCTCAAGACTAGCAGATCAAATGGGTTTGTTCCTCTTGACTTTAAGAACATCTCCTAAAAATTTGGTGCCCCAATGATTCTCGCACTTCAAGATATAAATTTGCAAAGTTGTTCAAAAATGAACTTGCAACACAGGATGTTTATGTGAATGTTAAAATATAGCTCAGGGAAAAATCTATCTATGCTTAAATTTGATGGTCCATGGGACATCAATCACATTCTATAGAATGTATAATGATGGTCGACGGGACATCAAGTTTAATGACAAAGCAAGATAATCCTATTGAGATTAAATTTAATAGTCACATAATCATCAATGATGGTCATGCGAGTGTCTTTAAATAAGAGTGAGGGCATTAAATTTAAGACCATGAACTAGCTATTGGATTTCAAACATTGGGTCCCAATAAGATCAATGATCCTCATTTGATCATATATTTAGATCTAACAATGAGAGTAGATCAAATGGTTAACAAATCTAAAGAGCAAATGTGGGCATGACAAGTGTCAAGGATGCATTCAATTGAAGCAGGATCCTGAGGATTAATGCATGTTTGACATGTGGCATAAGCAAAAATAGAGTTGATAATTCAAAGATAGATCTGAGGGCTTGTGTTTAATTGTATTTGAAGGATCCAATAGAGTGAATGAAGGTCCAAGGGTTAATGATCCATGTTGGATTTTGATAGCCAATTAAAAGTAAAATGAAATCTAAGATTCTCGATAGAAGTTAAGAAACTATTTTTGACAATGGAAAATAGGGATTTGTAGGGTTATCTCGATGCCATAGAAGTTGGTTTAAATTCCATGGAGTGGTCGATATAATGCAGTCAAGTATGAAGAACATAAAAGGACCGCCCATGTGGCTAAATATGGATGTTTGGCTCATGGTTTTGCATCATAAGGGGATCTTACTCTTACTATGTTCACCATTTCTAGATAGAAGGAGATATCTTTCCAAAAATTTCCATAAAGGCAAGAAAGTGTACCCCAATAAACCATCCTAAGGATCAACTGCATGAAAGTGACCTCTCTCTCCACTATGCATGCCACAATAACTAGTTAGGAGGAATTTGTAATGGGACATGATTCTTAATGATGGATCTGATTTTTATAACTACATTGATACCTATAATCAACTAAAAATTAATTTTATCTCATTGTTGCATCATAAAAAAGATATGGTAATGATGCAATAGATTGGAGTGACTTGGATCAATCAAGAAGGGTTAGAGTGAGCTTGATTTGTGAAAGTAGTTGTAATAGCATTTAAAATGAATTTGAATTCATTAGTTTCTATTTTTGAGCACCAAAACTCTCTCTCTCTTGATTCTCTTTTGATATAATTATAGCCTTTGATCTATTATTTTGTATCCCTTAAGCTATTATGACTAGACTCTGCCATAATTGTCTTCGACACCTCTTAGAGTAGTGAATAGATTATTTTTGCAATCATTGTTAATCTATATTTAATATTTATTTAATGTGAAAATATGAATGTCATCTTCCTTTTGTATGTCCAAACTTAACCTAAGTGTTGAAGGCTTTCTTTGTAGGTCCTATAGTATGTCTCAACATTGATCTCTTAAAGATATAGTGGATAGATGAATTTAATGTGTCTTTAACCAGACCTTATTTTCTTTAATCTCTAGTCTAAGTGTATCAAATAGACCTCTATAAAAAATACTATTGCTTAGAAATTATAGTAAGCATTGCATTAGCTTCTATCATGGTTCATTAGTGTGTTAAGGATTCCAAGCTTAAGAGTGGATTTGATAAATTCTTGGTGCATCACCACATCTTAGAATAGGTTTTACTTAATGCAAATTCCCAATTATTTCCACCCCAACCAGTCTTAGATTTAGAAGTAAAGGTCTAAATCATAGAATCTAAAGAGATAGCCTCATAAAAAATCCTAGAGGTCTTGTCTAGAAATATATGCAACCCACATCCTTAGACCATTTCCATGCTATTCTAGGTTAGAAAGTAGGACTTGAACTTTCCTCCTTTCAACTATTTTGCAATATGGATAGATAACCGTTATGGCACTCTCGATGGGACCACTAATTTTTCATATCTGAGTATAGTGGTAATTTCATATTTTCATTTATGGATTTGCATAATTTTCATGCCCCCCAGAGTTATCAAAAGATCTTCTACAAAAGGGAAGGAAGTAGATCTCTTTGATCTATCTTTCCCATCAACAAAGAAGAAAGCCTCTTAGCGAAATCCTACACCTACCCCTCTTGTTCCTCTTATTCTTGCCAAAAATCCTCCTATTCAAGCCAATATTGTTTATCCAATACTAGTTATAAACCCCATACCTCAGATGGATATTCCTAGAAGGCAAGCCTTTGTACCATTCAATGGTGGTATTCCTTTAAACCTTACTCAATGGGACGATATTACTATCTAGAATTTAAAGGATCTTACCTATTATAAAAGAGATAATTCATTTACTCCCATAGACCATATGGAAAATTTTTCTAACCTATGTTTAGTGCATCATGTAACATAAAAAATGTAGCAATAAGGTTGTTAGCAACTCTTTCAAAGGAAAAACACTTCAATGGCATAGAGGATTGGCCCTTATGTCAATAAATAGTTGGGATGAGTTTGGAGAGGTCCTATGCAAACACTTTGAAGATGATATTGATCATCCTTCACTTGTGGAACAACTTACAAAAATCAAGAGATCCCCCCATGAGTTCATGGTATATTTCAACTACAGATTCCAGAAGACTTGGGACATAATTCTTGTAGTGATCAAGCCTAATCCCAACTATGTTTTTCTTACTATTTAAAGGCTCTCAATTCAGATGTAGCTGTAATGATTCAATCCATGGGAGGGAACACCATACCCAGATCTTTTGAAGTAGTAATTATGGATTAAAATGGCCTTATATAAGCAAGCAAGTTGGCTCCAAGGCCACCAATGCCTCTCTTTTCAAAGATACATCCTCCTACCCCAACTATTTCTCCAATTCCAGAGTCAAAAAAGTTTTATAAAATAAAAGGTGAGTAGACCGATAGACTAGGAAAGATAGAGAGTATTTTCAAATCCTAGAATAACAAGTTGGTGGCAATGGAGAGGCAATAAGCTCCACCATATAGGCCAAAATTAGAGTTTCTAGTATAATAGGCCACACTATCAATCCAACCAGCAAAGACAAGGGCAAAAGCCTCAATGAAGACAATACAATCCTAATGTTCCAAGTAATTTTAAAGCTATTATGCGATATTAGAACAACTATGGTTAGGAAGGCCAATGGCAGTCAGAGGGACAGTCCAATGAGATGGTGATAGCCATTACTGGAGACATGTATCAAGATCTAGGTTGGAAGCATTCTTCTTTATTTTAAGGTCATGATATGATGCCTCCTCCTCCATAAGGCCCACAAATGATTCAAGATAGCATGCCTTTCATGTCATTATCAGAAGCTCAAAGCTAACATCAAGGGAGCATGGGTAGAGTACCAGATGATACCACATGCATGAATTTTTAGAGAGGGGAATGTGTGTTTGAGCATGTAACAGCCAATATGGGACAATATTACCAGAGGATAAATGAACCAGTTGTAGCTCAGACAAGGGATAAAAAAATGATGCTAGAGGATAGCTTGGGAAAAAATAATATTTTTTCATCATCTCCATAGGCTAGTCATCAACCTACTTTTTCAAAAGTAGCTACGAAGACTCCTATAAATCAATAATTTTCCCAACCTCATGAAAAACAACATAGGTCCCCCTTCATTCCTCATTTCACTCAAATGTCTAGTGATGCTTCCACATCCAAGGTGCACCCCAAAGGTACTAATCTTCCCTTTAATATTGTGGATCATTTAAAGAAGTCTAATGTAGGTATGTCCATGTATGATGCTTTGTCTATCCCTGAGAAAAAGGGAGATCCTCCAACAAGATCTCTCCAAAATTTCTCATGGGGAAAAGGTAGCTGATAAAGTGAACACTATTTTCATCAATAATGGTTAGCCTAACTAAACCCCTAACCAAGTTCCCAATCAGGTTCCAATCCAATGCCAATCTAAAAATGTTGCTCACCCTTCTAAGGTTATTAAGCCTCCCCAATTTTATCTTTAAGTCATCATATGGGATTGATTGGTACACAATTCCATGATAGACTTAGGTGCTTCAACATCAGTGATGCCTAAAACCATAACAAACAAGCTTGGGCTCAAATATGTGCCTAATGAAAAGGGTGTGATCCAATTGGATGGATCCCCTACTAAGACAATAGGCTTCTTGAAAGATCTATAGATTACATTAGCTGCCTATCCAAAATTTGTCATTAAACAAGATGTAATGGTGGTAGACATACCTCCACATTTTGGACTATATCTGTTTAGGGACTTTACTGCTAAGATTGGGGGATATTTGTCATCTAATTGGTCATGCATGGTTTTTATAACCAGATATGGAACCAAAGTCACCATAAATTTTGAACCTATCTCCAAATTCCACCTAGAACCCTATATTCCCAATCTTGCAAATACCAATTGTGTCTTATTTGAAGAGGTTATTGGATAAAAACACCATGATCATCTTGAAGGAATCTCAAATTTGTAAATGGATGAATGGGTAGCTAAGAGTCATGGATTTGATCCATATAACATCATTGAAGAGACAGACTTGGGAGTGTACTATATGCATGAGGAAGGTGCTGCATTACCTTCCTTGACTAACACTACTCAAAAAG
This sequence comes from Torreya grandis, assembly GCA_037957365.1. Classification (NCBI taxonomy): domain Eukaryota; kingdom Viridiplantae; phylum Streptophyta; class Pinopsida; order Cupressales; family Taxaceae; genus Torreya; species Torreya grandis. The sequence continues at coordinate 307,114 of JARHVA010001959.1, read as the reverse complement.
AGGATGGCATATAGACTTTGTTTTTTGATGGCTCAAGGTAAAATAATGGTAGTGGAGTGGGATCCATGTTGATTTCATGCTTAGGTTAGAATTATCATTTTGATGAAAGACTCCAATTCATTTGCACCTCAAATATAGCTAAATATGAAGCTCTTTTGCATAGTTTTCAAGAAGCAAGAAAGATTGGTATCCATCTCCTCAAAGTCAAGGGTGATAATGAAATTTTAGTCAAAGAGGTGAGGGGCCTAAATGCTATCAAGAGGCACCATTTGAAATCCTATAAGCATTGGGTGTGGGACTTCATGGAGGATTTCTTGGCATTTGATATCTAGTCCATACCAAGAGAAGCAAACCAACATGCAGATAGGATTGCTACCATTGGTGCCTAATATGAGATAGAAAAAGGAGTCAAAGGAAACCAAAGATAGGGTAAGGTCAAGATTATATGCAGATTGACTATACCTAACAATGAGGTGTGTTGGAAAGTATTTGACAATGATGATCAAATCATATGTTTTCTAATGCAAGAAATAGAGTTCTGCCATAGGAACTATGACAAGTTCCAGAACCAATATGATAATTAAAGAGTAAAACTAAGATATAATAAGCTTCCCAAAGGGCTTGTGACATTAGAAACCATATTCAATGAAGATGACCAAGTAAGAAAAGGGAAAGCATGCATCTCAGCTAAAGATGAACACTATGAAAAGGTAGAGATCTTTAAGGACAAGTTTTTAAGCTAGGAAAGGTCAATACAACAGAGGACAGAGTTGCATTTGTTGCTTTGTGCCAATAATTTTTTGATATATTTGCATGGGAGTAAAAAGACTTGAAAGGGTTTTACCCCAAACTTGCATAACACATAATTGAATTAGAAAGCAATGTCAAGCCAGTCAGGCAGAGATAGAGGCCTATCAACCTAAGAGTGGAGGATCTCATGAGAAGAGAGATCTATAAATTGATTGAATCCAAGATAATATTTCTAGTTAAGCATTCATCTTAGGTGGCAAGCATTGTTCTAGTAAGGAAAAAGAATGGAGAAATTTGACTATGTGTTGACTTTAGGGACCTCAATAAGGTGTCCCTCAAGGATAATTACCCACTACCTTCCATGGATCAAATCATACAAAATGTGGTAGGTTCTCAAAGGTTCTCACTTCTTGATGGTTATTATAGACATAATAAAATCATAATAAAAGAGAAGGATAGGCATAAGACTACATTCACTACAAAATGGGGCACCTATGCTTATTGTAATATGCCTTTTGGACTTTCCAATGCTAGAGCCACCTTCCAAAGAGCAATGGATGTTGATTTTCATGGCCTTTTGAATGATATGGTTTTAGTTTATCTTGATGATGTAATAGTTTTCTCAAAGAATCCTAATGATCATTTGATGCATTTGAGATCTATTTTTGATAGATGTAGACAATTTTGAGTTTTTTTGAATCCAAAGAAGTGAATTTGTTTAGTGCATGAAGGAAGACATCTAGGACATGTGGTGTTTGAAGCTAGTGTTTTTGTTGATGTAGAGATGATAGAATCAATCCTTTCTCTATCACTTCCCAAACACAAGAAAGGGTTGTAGAGCTTCTTAGGAAAGATCAACTTCATCATGAGGTTCATTTTAGGATTTGTAGAGAAGGTTAATCTTCTCACTCATATGCTGAGAAAAGGTAAAGAGTTCACATGGATAAGAAAAGGTAATAGAAAATTTGAGGCCATCAAGGAGGCCATATCTCATGCCCCCACACTTTTAAATCTAGATTTGAATAATAAGTTCTATCTATATGCCTTTCATACATTAGATTCAATTTAAACTATGCTCATGTAGTAAAATGATCAAGGTTTGGAACAACCCATTACTTTATTTAGCCAATATTTTGAAGGTTATGAATAAATATATAGCTTTGTTGAAAAACATGTGCTTATTTTTGTGAGAAGTTTGAAAAAATTTAGGCATCTAGTTTCAAACAATAAGATCATACTAATGGTGGCGCATCTAAGTGTGAAGTGTTTTATCCTCAATAGGATTTAAATGAAAAGATAGCTGGATGGGTTACCAATTGTATGGAGTATGACATTGAGCTCAGGATCACAAAGCTAGTCTAAGGGAAGGGACTATGTGAACATCTTGCTGAAGATGTGAGAGAAGAAAAGGAGACAATCATGGTAATCCAAGACACTAAACAGGAAGATCAAGATACTCTTATATTCAACTAGACATGATATTTATAGATTTTTCCAAGCAAGAGAGTGTCCAATGGGTTTTAATGCATCACAAAGAAGGCATTTCAGGCTACAATTAGTGCCATACATTTTGATTGATGGAGTGATATTCAAAAAGGACATTAGAGTTATGTTTTTAAGATGTTTTGAAACTAACCAATTTCATAAGCTTATTATTAAATTTCATGATGGTCCTCAAGGAGGCCATTTTGCAGCCAAGACCATAGCTAAAAAAATCATTAGAGCTAGTTACTTTTGGCCAAATTTATTTAGAGATGCACATGCATGGGTGAGGAAGTGTTCAAAATATGCCATGTTTATAGGGAAACATAAGCTAACTACCATGCCACTGAAGCCTATTAAAGTTGAATAAACTTTCATGCAATGGGGTTTAGAATTCATTGGCATGATTAATCTTCCATCTAGTCCTGGCCATAAGTGGGTCTTGACAACCACATACTACTTCACTAGATGGGTGGAAGCAGTCCCCTTGAAGGAAGCAAATGAGAAATCTATTCTTGAGTTCTATGAGAGCCTAGTCACCCATTTTAGAGCACCATCCACTATAATATCAAACAATGTTCTAGCATTTAACAACACAAAGGTATGTGAATAGGCTCTTGAGTAGGGTATCTATCTAATATCCTCATATAATCATTATTTGCAGGGTAATGGACTAGCTGATTCCATTAATATAAACTTGATTTGGATCATTAAGAGAATAATGGAAGATAATTAGAGCTCTTGCCACACAAAGTTGAAGACTACCTTATGGGATAACAAGATCACCCCTAAGACGGCCATTAGTAACTCACCTTATATCTTAGTCTATGGAAGAGAATCAAGGTTACCAATTTCATTGGCGCTTTCAGCTTTGGAGCTTACACACCAATTAGAGCTTCTAGAAAGTGATGCAATGGAGGTCAAAATTAATGATATAAGAGAGTTAGAGGAAACAAGAGATGATGCCATGCATGCCATGTGGTTTAGCCAATAATAAGTCAAGATGACCTTTGATAAAAGAGCTTCATCAAAGACATTCCAACAAGTTGATGTAGTCCTCAAATGGGATGAAGACCGTGCAAAACCAAGAAAACATTCCAAGTTTGATAGCCTTTGGAGTGGACCCTATCTCATCATAGGATGCAAAGAGAGAAATGCCTTTTATCTTGCCAGATTAAATGGAGAAATCCTTCTCATCCCTATCAATGGGAGGTATCTAAAGTTTTTATATTACTCTCATGTCTTGTCCCATGTACATTAGTGGATAGGTATGTTCTTTTCCTCCAAATGCTTTTGCACATTGCTATTTTTTAGTTATTATTTTTTATTGCTTTATCCTTTGTTGCTTTATTGTTTTTATCCCCCCATTACTACAAAATGTGTTTCCATAAGTCAAGGAGAGTCTATTTTTAATACTTTTCATTTTGAAAAAGTGAAATCAAGGTTTGGGTTCCATGACCAGTAGGCTAGTCAAGCTAGTAGAGTCACCAAAGATGATGGCCATTTTTAGCCCACATATCAAGCTCTTACATGGTTTGATAAAGCAATGGGTCAAAAGGGGCCTTGGGATAGGTCTAAATTATTGCAGACACCCCATAGGATGTCAAAGGTTCTTGGTACAAGTGTAAAAGTGCATGGACTTCCTCTGGTTCTTCATTGAGTTCACTTTGACATTTTGGATCTAGTGGTAGAAATCACAAGTGAACAGTGTCCTCAAGATATATATCACATGTGTGGATGAGTCAATGAAAATTGGTCATATGGGTTTGTTCACTTTTGTGCCAAGATCATATGTGCCAAATCTTAGGTCCTCAGCCAAAGCACATTAAAAGTTATGGAGATCCAAAGTTGTCCTTTCAAACAAATTCTATTGTTTTTTCATACTTAGCCATTTTCAAAAAGTTTTCAATAGAGCCAAGTGATCATATTAAAAAAGATATATCTCACACATGTGACTATTAAAGGAGAAAGTGTTCACATGAGTTTTTTGACTTTGGTCCCTAGTTACTATGTGCAAAGTCCCATGTCCTCCACCAAAGCACAAATGGAGTTATGCATGATTAAAGTTATCTCCTCAGATTTCACTAAGTTTTCCATACTTAGTCATTTGAGCTCAACTGTCGCTAGGATGTCATGCAAAAGCAATATGGACCAACCATCTTGAGTATTTAATATCTTCACTTCAAAAGCTCCCAAGACCAATAGATCAAATAGGTTTGTTCCTCTTGACCTTAGGAACATCTCTTGAAAGTTTGGTGCCCCCATGATTCTCATGCTTCAAGATATAAATCTATAAAGTTATTCAAAAATGAATCTATAAAATGGGACGTTCACACAAACATCAAAATATAGCTTAGAGAAAAATCTATCTATGCTTAAATTTGACAGTTTGTAGGATGTCAATAACGTTCTAAAAAATGTCGAATGATGGTCAGTGGGAAATCAAATTTAAGGAAATAAAAATACAATCCTACTGAGCTTAAAATTGATAGTCACATGACCATCAATGATGATCATGTGAATGTCTTTTGATGGGAGTGAGGGTGTCAACTTTAAGACCATGAAATATCCATTGGATTTCAAATAATAGGTTTTAGTAAGATCAATGGTCCTTGTTTGATCGTATATTTATATCTAATGGTGAGCGGAGGTCAAATTATTAGAAAAACTAAAGAGAAAATATGGGAATGACAAGTGTCAAAGATGTGTTCGATTGATAGTAGGATCTTGAGGATTAATGCACATTTGACATTTGGCATAAATAGAGATAGAGTTGACAATTCAAATGTAGATTTGAGGGCTCAAATTTGTCCATATATGAAGGATCTGATGGAGCAAACAAAGGTCCAAGGGTCAATGATCTGAGTTAGATTTTGATAGCCAATTAGAAACAAAAGGAAACTTAGGATTCTTGATAGAAGTTAACAAGCTATTTTTGACCATGGACAATAGGGTTTTATATGGTTATCTTGATGCCATTGAACCTAGTTTAAACACCACAAAGCAGTCGATATAATGAAATCAAGTATGAAGAACATAAAAAGACCACCCATTTGGCTAAATATGGACCTCTAGCTCATGGGTTTGAATCATTAGGGGATTTTACTCTAACTGTGTTCTCCATTTCTAGATAGAAGGAGCTAGATTTACAAAAATCACCACAAAGGCAAGTAAGTTTATCCCAACAGACCATCCCCAGGATCAACTACATAAAAATGACCTCTCTCTTCACTATGCACACCACGATAACCAGTTATGAGTAGTTTGAAATAGGACATGATTCTAAATGATGGATCTAAATGTTATAACTACACTAATACCTAGACTCAACTAAAAATCAATGTGATCCCTCCATTGCATCGCAAAGAAGATATGTTGATGCAATGGATTGGAGTGACCTAGATCATTCAAGAAGGGTTCTAGTGAGCTTGATTCATAGAGATAGTTCTAACAGCCTTTTAAATGAATTTGAATTCATTAGATTCCATTTTTGAACACCAAAAATCCCTCTCTCTTGCTTCTTCTACTATAAGTATATCCTTTAATCTATTATTTTGTATCCCTCATGTTGGTACGACTAAACTCTGTCAAAATTTTATTCAACACCTCTTAGAGTAGTGAATAGAGTATTTTTGCAATCATTGCTAATCTATATTTTATGTTCTATGTTTGTTTAATGTGAAAATATGAATGTTATCTTCCTTTTATATGTCCAAACTCAACCTAAGTGTTGAAGGCTTTCTTTGCAGGTCCTATATTATGTCTCAGCATTGATCTCTCAAAGATATAGTAGATAGATGAATTTAAAGTGTCTTTAACCAGAACTTATTTTATTTACTCCCTAATCTAAGTGTATAAAATAGACCTATATAAAAAATACTATTGCTTATAAACTATAGTAAGCATTGCATTAGCTTCTATCATGGTTCATTAGTGTGTTAAGGATTCTAAGCTTAAGAGTGGATCTGATAAATTATTGGTGCATCACCACATCTTAGAATAGGTTTTACTTAATGTAACTTCCCAATTATTTCCACCTCAACCAGTCTTAGATTTAGAATTAAAGGTCCAAATCATAGAATCTGAAGATCTAGCCTCATAAAAAATAGAGGCATGGTCTAGAAATATATACAACCCATAACCTTAGACCGTTCCCATGTTAGTCCATATTAGAAATTAGGACTTAAACTTTCCTCCTTTCAATCAGGGTGCAATCTAGATAACTAACACTACCTATTTGTTATGAGGTGGATGAGGATAGGTCCTATCCTTAGAGCTTGATGATAGAGATCATCATTAGAGTAGGTCATCTAGATGGAGTGATTGGGAGAAATATCAGTTGGAAATGCTAGTGACCCTACACACACATACACAATAGATATTAAATGATACTTGCGTAAAAATGTTAGTGCATATTGCTTGTGATTATATTTGTGTGTGGGGAATTTGTTTTAGTATGCATTTAGTTTTTCAGCCTAATTGACTTGATTTTTGAATTTAAATCTAAAAAAATTAATATTAGTGCTATAAGGTATAATTAATGTGAAAATAATTATCTTACAATTAAAATGTAATTAATGATTTATTTTATCTTTTAGTTAAATAATTATTTATTATTGTTTGTAAAATTGAATGGAAGTTATGTTAATGCAATTTAAATTTAAAATTTGAACTATGCATGAAATTTACTTGAAAATTAAGAAAATAGATTTCATTATTATTTTAGTTAACTTAACATGTTTGGATATTAGTTTGGTAAACTAAAGTGAAAGAAGGAATTAATAGAAATTAATAAATTTAGAAGTTAAGTTGACTTGACATGCATGGGGTAAAATAAATGATGAATATATTTATTTAATTGATTAACTAAACTCATGTTTTACAAAAGTGGCATAATGATTTTTAGTAATCAAGTTAAATGCTTAAATATATTTTAAGAAATATGATAGACTATATATTGGGTAAGTGCACAGAGTTGGGGGATAATTATGTGGACATTACTCATGATGCAATCACATTAATTAATAATGTGATCCTGTTATTTAATTAACATGATTATGTTACTTAAATCTAAGCTCAGGATTATTGAGCCATAATGCAATTACTTTATGTAATAACATGATCATGTTATGTAATAACGTGATCATGTTATATTAAGAAATAACACGATATCATTATTACATAATATGATTGTGTTCTCTGTGTGAAAAATAAAAATAAAAATGGAAACCCAAACACAAAATTATTCATTTTGAGTTCACATTTCCTTACTCTGCCCTTGTTTCGTGATCATGTTTTGCTCAAAAGACTCCAAACAGTGCCAAAAAGCTGTCAGATTCACCCCATAGACCTGCTAATCGATGATGCCACCACATAAGAGAGGTAAGTGATCAAAATATTTATTATTTAACCTTAATTTTTCATAATTTTCAATTTTTAACCCATGTTTTTAATTTTAATTTGTTATTTCTTACTTCCCATCCTGCTAACCCTCCCAACCCTCCACAAAACCCTCTGGTTTCTCCTCCTCCTAACCCTCTACAAAATCTAGTTATTCCTCCTATCCCTCCACCTAACCCTCTTATAGTTCTATAAAACCCCCTAGTAGTCAAGAGTTTTTGTTAAAAAAAAACCATTTTGGGAAACAAACTTGAAATTCAAGACTTAATTGGTAGAATGAAGGATCTTAGTTTGACCAACACCCACCGCACCCAGCTAGTTAATTCCCTACATACCTTATTAGGTTAAATTGATTCGATAACGAGTCAAATTAAATGATGGACCTCATATAGGGATACTTGTAGGGCATATTATGTTGAAAATTGGTCAACCCTTCAGGTCAAGAATTTGGATATTTCAAAAGCTGGCATTTGTGCCCTATTTGTTGACCCAGCCACCGATGCCCCATTTCCCATAACCGCTAGACATTTTGCTATCCATCGCTGTGTACATAACTTAATCATGAATAATATTTAGGATTGATGGTGGATGGTATTTAACTATCCACCATGTAACAAACATGAGGTCCCATTATATTTTTTGAGGAAACTCTAATGTGAGTTTGTCCTCAACCGAATTCCCAATTATTTTAATTTTAGTGAGTTTTAGGGTCGAGGAAAAGGCTCTATGTAGAATCAACAAGGAACATGTCATGAACTTAATTGGCTTGCATGAATTCATATCCAAAATCCTCTTGAGCTGAAGATCCCCTCTATGATTTAGTAGGTCATGGAGATAGACACTCTCCATGCTCTTAGTTCACTCACTAATACAAGCATTCAACATATGAGTAGGCTTTCATAGAGTGATGCTACAAATACACCACATACTACTTGACCCTGACCCCACCCTTGTAATTTGTGTGGATATATGTGCATGGGACCTTCTGATGATGATGGATTCAATGGTTCAAATGGCTTAGATCATATTCTTATGAGTGATGAGTTTTTGACACATATATTTGGAAAGCAACATCAATCACCACACAAATACATATATATTTTATATAAATGTCATGTTAAATTTAAGTTATATTTTCAAATTTAATTTTGAAAATAAAAATTAATTTACATAAAAATTTAATATAATATATATGTCATTTTTTATGTCACAGGAGGTAACGGTTCATTCATCATCACAACCATCATTTATAGCATTCGATTTGTCACAACCATTATTTTCATATTCATATCTAGTTGTTGGGCCATCCATGACTGTATCTTCCTCTATTATGATGACACCATTTACTTATATAGAGGTAAAAATTGTTTACATATATGTTTTACTCTTTGCATTTGTTATGACTACATTTGTTTACATATATGTTTTTCTCTTTGCATCTAATTTGTAATTTATCTTCTCAAGAATTGATGCAAAATTAACACAACCTGTATGCAAAAATACGTTGTTTACATATATCCCATGTACTAAAGTAAGTTTAAAAAATGTGCATTATATTCTTTTTTAGTATTGGCATTTTTATACAGGTTATGTAATGCATTTAATCTAGACATTTAAGTAAAAAAATCAATTTCATCAAGAGTTTTCTTTCAACTGCATATAAGCTATCCCTTTATAATCTATAAGAATTCATCACCCCATCCCAAATCAACATGTTTTTAATAAGGTGGTATATTTCAATCACGATAGGCTTAATAAAATATTTAAAACCTACAAATTTATGTAATATATTGCATTGAGTCTTCAAACTCAGTATGTTTGAAACACAATTAAATTTTATATACTATTAGTACTACCATCGGTGAGTTGTTGAATGAATCAATTTATATTAATACATTTTTTGTCAATGTTATATCTATTATATATATGTTTACATACATGTGTTATGTGTTATTAAAAAAAAAATTGAAATAAAAAATGAATACATGATGACCAAAGAGTTAGACCATCTTCCTTGGACCCCATATAATAATATGTATGTAGTTATGTATACAATCATAGTCACTTTATTTCAACTATTTTTCTAGATTTTTTAAAATCATAATTATGTATACAATAATACATATTGTCGTGTGGAAAATGTTTAGCATGTGAAAATCTTTAGCAATTCTATAAAATATGTTGCATTGAGTCTTAAAAATTGGTAAGTTTCAAACCCAATTGAATTTTATAAAACAACTGCAACTTGTAGTATTTTCTGTATATTTAAAAGATAAATATAAAGTTGAATGTTTCATATAATATAGCTTAAAAATAAGAATAAATAGAGATAAAAGACATCAAAAACTATATGATATCTGTAAGTATTATATAGTTACAATATGTAAAACATTGTTCTTAAACTTTGTGTTGATTTAAATAAGTATACATCTTTCAAAACTTTCTGAAACTTTGATAATTACCATACTTTAATTATTGATGTCCAAATAAATAATAAGCTTCTAAGACATATAAGATACTACATGAACATGATTCTTTATAATTTGCATCTTACGAGTCACACAAGGAATCCCCATGGGAAAATAAGCCTTAGGGGTTTGAATCACTAAACCTTGTTTCTCTAAACATTGAGGGTTGGAATGCATTTTTTACTTTTTTAGTCTTGGTGTTTTTGGATAGATGGAGCCTAACCTCCCCTATCCATAACAATATCATTAAGAGTCTTCACCTGAGACTCTAAACCAACAGTGCATTTTCCTCTAGGCCAACTATACAAGTAAGCATATGCTAACACCTCTTAGACCCATGAAAATTTCAATCCTCTCTCCTCAATAATCCTAACAATAGGTGCCCATATATACAAAAGGAAATATGTCCCTTATTTCCCCCTAGATGGGAGGAAAATATCCCTATTTAATATCATTTCAGAGGGTCAGGATAATTACCCACTCCAACCCCACTAGTCTTTCCCCATACTTAAAACCTATTTTATGTGCATCAACATCACCAAATTAACAACCTTACCTCTATAAAAATCCTCTATCAAGGCCACAACCCTGCCTTTAGCCGACAAGCCTAGTAATGTAATCACAACCTTGAAAGTGATAGTCCACTCTTAAGGGACTTGTGGGAAAATTAAACTATTTTACATGACACATCCTAGTTGTTGAATAAGTTGTAAAGGAATCTACTCGATGGGACAATAATCCCCACCTACACAATCTAGAGTATCCCTATTATATATAGTGTGCCCAAATCATTAGTCATTAATTTGTCTATAATCCTAGGTTCATCCAATCATACTTCATCACTCTACTCCATTAATTGTAGGAACACCTTTAAAACATAGTTTAAAATATCCCTAAATACTCTAAGTTAATCTTGAAAATTCATCCAAAAAGAAGTAGTTATGAGGGTCCTACCTAAGTCAAACCCCTATTTTTAGACAAGTAATAAATCAAAAAACAATATAGTCCAACATGTAATATAGCATAAATTGAAGATCTTGACCCAAATATATTATTATTTATTAATTAGGAAAAAAAGAAACTAGTATATTATATATTCCTTTTCATAGTTTTAATCCTCTAATTTTGGTTTTGGTATAAGGCTATAGCTCTAACTCTTCAATAGATGGATTATCAATTTAGATAACTAGAATATTATATATTCCTTTTCATAATTTTAATCCTCTAATTTTGGTTTTGGTATAAGGCTACAGCTGTAACACTTCAATAGATGGCTTATCAATTTAGATCTAAGTGTATTTTCACATGCATACTTGTCTTCTTCTTTTCTATAATGTGTCATTGCATTCATAGACTTATATACATAGATATTTTATATACAAGTGATTTTATTGATCATTTTGGTTTCCATATATAAGATTTGATGTACTTTATATAAAACTAAGTGAGACCTTATTTATATGAATAGTTGATGTCTAGTACTAACACTCATCCCTCTCTACAAGTTGAGACAGACATAGGTGTTACTAATGCAATGTCATCTACATAGGTGATGATAGAGGTATATATTAGTTCTTGTAATTTACAATTGTAAAAATAGACTTGTTTTAATAATTTTAGTACATGTGTTTGGGGTAAATATAAACTATGTAAATGTATTATGTATGCATGGTTGTCCTATGATAGTTGATAGTCCGAATTAGATGGTAATTAGGGTAACTTCTCATGTTCCTCTCATATTTAAGATGCTTATTCAGACAACTAAGCTTTCCATTGACTTGATTGAGCATGAAAAATAGATTGAGCAAGATCATGAGCTTGTAGTAAGTGCACATGTTTAAATGATTTTATTATTGTAGTTTACAATTAATTTATTAACAATTGTTTGAGTGTATTTTATGTTAATTTCATAATAATAATTATATTTGAATAGGCTCAGTCACAATATAGTTATGAGCATATGACTTGCAATTAGACCTTGGAGCAATCCAAGTTATTAGAGGGGTCTCCTTATACTAGTAGGGCATCCCAGGGAGAGTCTTCTTTGAGGAAGGCAAAGAGAGGGAGGCTATTTGATGAATAGGATGTCATACACATGAGATGTACTTTTTTATATGACTATATGACAATTGATGCATTTTTGGTATTATATATGTGCATATTACATTTAACCAACATTAGATACTATGTTGGTAGATGTAATTTTTTGTATGCCTATCACAATAATCTATGTATTATTGACATTAGACATGTATGTGCCTATATTGTATGCCTATCATGGCAATATATCTAGTTTATATTTAGTTTTTATTTCCTTATGTGCTATTATACAATGTTGTTTTGATCTTCCAAATTATTATCTATTGGATCTCGTATTTAATGTTGTACGTGCACAAATAAGGATTAAAAAATTATTCTTTTCAATGCTATATATCTGAGACCTTACATTTTTTTTTGAATTAAAGATTTTATTTCATTTTGTGTAGTGAAAATGACTAATGACACTCTTATCACTTCAACTTAATGTCCTTCTTCTCTTTGTACCTACTTCTTGTACATAAACATCCATTCAAAAACATCCTCTCACTCTTTCACTATCTTCTCACTAGGCAATCCTCTTAGGTTTCAAACTTACCAAAACTTGATATAGGTCTCAAGGAGTTAGTCTTTTGTCATAGATGTTCTTACATGGTCAAATCACACCTAATTTAACCTATTACAAGCACTCAAACACACTTCAACAGTAAATTCCACATATAGGGCATAATAAGGCACAACAAGGCACCCTACAAGCTTGTGACAACAACATGGAGTATTAGTTCAATTTCAAATCTATCATGCATCTTCTAAGATATGAAAAACCTCCTTTGCTTATGGGACCATCTTCCAAGTCCATATCTATTCAATGGCATACTTGAAAATATTAATAAATAAATATTACTTCTCTTTTTATTGTGACTATTAACCCAAAACAAGGTATAGACAGGGTTTATTTGTTTTAGAGGTCAATAGGTTAATAGGTCAATTACTCAATGCCACCTCATAGGTCAATAGGTCAAAGTTGTCAAAATTGTCAAAGTTGTCAAAATTGTAAAAATTGTAAAAATTATCAAAAATTTCAAAGTTTTCAAAGTTGTCAATAGGTCAATAGATCAATTACTCATTAATTTTCTAGGTCTGTAGTTTAAGTTGTCAAAATTGTCAAAGTTCAAGTTGTGGTTGCAAAACTTTGGTTTCAATGCTTTCTGAGTGAAAATTGACACCAAAAACACATTTATGGGGGTTGGATAATGTATATGGCTAGGTTTTTGGCCTCCTATTAGGCATGATTGATAAACCCACCACCCATTCTAGCCTTAAGAACAACCTTCCTAATATAAGAAATATGCAATTTTTAGCCTAATTCAAACATGCATAAAGTGAAAAATGAAAGTCATTTATGTGAACCATCAGATCCATCAAATACCTCATTAATCCCTATAATTTCACCCTAGAGAACTCAGGTGGAAGCTTTGAGATCAATCTATTAGACAAGTTGTAGTGATATGTCTAAAAATGTAAGTTTTTGTCAATGAACAAGTAACTTCTCAAGCTCCAACTAGAATTTCTACCTTTGATACCTCCACCTATGAATATATCACTTTGATCATATATAGATAGGAAAATTACATGTTATCACACTACCATGAAATTCTAACCCACTTTGAAGTGAATTTTCACTACCGTTCCAGAGAGCGGAAACACTAACAATAAATGTTGTCAAAGTTTAAGTTGCGGTTGTAGAACTCTAGTTTTGATGATTTTTGAGTGAAAAATGACACTAAAAAAATGTTTTTTTTGGGGGGGGAGGATAAAATTTAGGACCAAATTCTTGGCCTCTCATCAGGATCGATCAACAAAACCACCACCCATTTTGGCCTCAAGAATACCCTTCCCAATACAAGAAAAATGCAATTTTTTAACCTAAGTTCAAACACACATAAAATGAAAAATATAAGTCATTTACATGAAACATAATATCCCTAATATTCCTAATTAATCCATCTAATCACATATTATATAACTCAGATGGAATTTTTAAGATCAATCCGTTACACAAGTTGCAGTGACAGGTCTAAAAATTCAAGTTTTTGTCAGTGAACAAGCAACTTCTAGAGTTCCAACTAGCATTTCTACCTCTAGGACCTCCAAATATGAATATATCACTTTTATCATGTCCATATAGTCAAATTACATGCTATCACACTTCCATGACATTCTAATCCACCTAAAAGTGCATTTTCACTACTGTTCTGGGGAATTGAAATACTAACAACAAATATTGTCAAAGTTCAAGTTGTGGTTTTAAAACTTTAGTTTTGATGCTTCTTGAGTGAAAAATGACACCACCAACACATTTTATGGGGGGGAAGATAATTTCTAGGACTAGGTTCTTGGTTTCTTATCAGGCTTGATCGAGAAACCCACCACCCATTATGGCTGCAAGAATACCCTTCCTAATATAAGAAAAATGCATTTTTTAAGCTTAAGTTTAAACATGTATAAAATTAAAATTGTAAGTCATTTCCATGAACCATTAGATCCATAAAATACCTATCTAATCCCTCTAATCTCATCCTAGAGAACTTGGGTGGAATCTTCAATATTAATCCATTAGATAAGTTTCAGTGATGGGTCAAAAAATGCAAGTTTTTATCAGTGAACAAACAACTTCTCGAGCTCCAACTAGCATTTATATCTTAGGGACCTCCACCTATAAATATATCACTTTGATCACATCCAGATAGGCAAATTACATGTTATCACATTCCTATGATGTTTGAATCCACTTAGAAGTGCATTTTCACTACCATTTTGGAGAGCAAAAACACTGACAATACAATGTTGTCAAAGTTCAAGTTGTGGTTACAAAACTCTAGTTCTGATGCTTCTTGAGTGAAAACTAACACCACCAGTACATCTGGGGGGGAAAAATGTCTAGGACTAGGTACTTGGCCTCTTATCAAGCCTGATCGACAAAACCACCACCTATTCAGGCCTCAAGAACACCCTACCCAATAGAAGAGAAATGCAAATTTTTAGCCTAAGTTCAAATAGCCATAAAACCTAAGATTCTCTTAGCTTTAAGAATATAAAATTATTTACTAACAGTGCCAACCACATGAAGGTAGAAGCTTATCTGGCACCACTAACCTATAAAAAATTGTTAGTAAATAGTTAAAAATGATATATATATATATATGTATTACCTAGAAAATAAAAAACATTTCATAAAATTGATTACATCTAGTTTTGAAAATTCAACATACCTCTATATTTCAATCCAATGAACCATTAGGATATGTTCTAACCTTGATAGTATCAAGAATAACTTCATGATTTGACTCTCAAACTTTCCACAGTTTCCTATTTAATGGGCTCTCATCATATTTTTGTAATTGAATATTTGTTGCAAGAATCAAATTTGAATAGTGCAATATCTTTTTGTGCATTTAAAACTCTTCAAATAACCATTGATCTCAATTTTTTTATAGGATATTATCAAAACCAACTTCCAATGATCACCACTAACATAGTGAGATAATCAATATTTTCTCCATCTATAACTAAGGAAGTTAATTTTTTCTTTCTCTCTACATACCAACAAAAGTAGTAATATGTGCCTTTTTCATTATCCTCATCTACAATAACTACAAAAACATGCCCTGTACATCAAAAAAAATATTTTTTAGTGACAATATGAATATATATAAATAATGAGAATAAATTGTACATAATGAAAAATATTCTATCTAGCTGCACTAGATTATATAAATGGTCAAAGTCATCTGATGATGTCATATTTATAAGTTATAATGTTGTTGGAACCTGATAAGTGTTGATTGGAATTAGAGGTTTGGAATTAGAATCATCCACCCAATCTTGTGATTCACACTAATTCCAAACAAATTCCATGCATGCATAACAAAAACATGTCAAGTGTCTCATATGAATAGTCTAAAAACTTTCATTTGAGATAGGAAATGAGTGGAGGTGACTTGAACCCATTAGAGTCATATAATCCTCATAATTTTCCAAGTGTTCTTCCTCCATTAACCAAAAATGTCTATGATCAGTAGAATTTAGTTAAGCACCATGACACATGTTCTCATTACACCATTTAACTAAATTTTTTGTATTTATCAAATGAATACCCTCTTCAAATTTTAAATCCTCCCTTGCAATAGCTATTTTTACACATGCTTAAGCACCATGATGATCCCCTTTTCCATGGATAGCCTTGGTGAAAATCCAAATGTGTTCTACACCTATGGTAACACGTATCCTACTCAACTAATAAAACATTCATGCATTTTTGAATTGTGTTGTGCAATTATTTGACAAATGTAATGTTGATTTAAATTAATGTTCCTCTAACTCAACTATTCATAGATCTTTTGAAAACAACCTTTCACATACTCTAAACAATGTGATTTGTCATTGCTGATATATAAATGGTACTCCCTTAATATTTTTCATTATTGCTCTGTACTATCAAGTGCATGCATGAATGCTATATGCACAAGTATGGTAACTTGTGATGAGTTGTAATACTACAATTGAACTTTCATTTGGGGTTTGAATGTGTAATTATCTACAAAATCAACTAATGAAACAATGGAACCAAGTGGGATTGTATCCTTGCATATATTGAAATGTTTATCCAACCATCTAGCCCTGTGTGTGTGCCTTGCATACTCATAAATAATATTCTCCCTAAATTTGACCAAAAATTCTAAAACATGTATCTTTTTTATAATAATCTCACACATTTTAGATTCTTTTCCATCTTTTACTTGATAAGTCACTGATTTATATTTACTTAACTCAACTAATTCCTATCCAATTGCACTTGTAATCTCTTCATGGACACATTTTTTTAAATTTGGTAATCCACCACAAATGCTGTAATTTCTATTTAAACATGATTTATTGTAAAATAATTTCCCATCCAGTCTTTTATAGAAGATAGTTGGAATAAATTCCCTGGCTAATTTTGGTGGTAATTCAATGCCACACTCCTATTAAATGTTAATATGGAAAGTATAATTAATATGGAAAAAAACATCATAGTGCATTGAAAATTCAACATGTTACCTAAAAAAATAAGTGGTGCATGTGTGATTTATTTTAACATAAAATTTTTTTCCATCTCAAAATATCTTTGACAAATAGAAACTTGTGGATGTTTTTCTAAAAATTTAGAGTACAATTGTGTATGAGTCATATCTAATAAATGTTTTTGATGTGGTTCACGGTTATGAGAACCAACTCTTCTTTTCACAACATCTCTTCCATTGGGAAAAACTCTTGTATTGTATTTCCAAAATTGAACAAGTAACTCTTTGAGAGTATTGGTTATAGCCTTGTCCTTTCATGGAAGTCTACTAGAGAATAACTAGAGATAATTGGTATTAGGTTTATTAAGTCTTTCATGTCTTGTAATTTTTTTCATTAATGTTTTTCTTTTTATATCAAGTGTTTTGCTTGTTTTTTAAATCAATCATTTTTTTACTATTTCAGCATTTACTGCACAGGTTGTCATTATACGTCATGCAACATTACAATCTTTGTTGCATGATCTCAGGCCTACAGTATGATATACATCATGTATATTTTCAAAAATTTCATCATTTTAATCATCCATGTCAGATGTTTTTAGTCATAATGTGTATATTATAGGTTGCATCTTAATCAATTTTATCAATGAAACAAATAATTGACATCTTTGACTCTCATTCTCTAAATTATGAAAGAAAGTATCCGAAATTTGTTGAGGCAGTCTTCTTGAATGACAATCAAGCATATTTTTATGCATTGGTTTTAAAATATTTTTATCAACTTCAATTAATTACTTGTCTTTGCTACGCACAATTCTTGGAGGTGTTGGTAATGGTAGAATTTGTTGAGAGGGTGTTTCAAAACCGTTATTACCTTCATTGTTTAGTGGTAGGATGACATTAAATTCTTCATTATTAATTTCTTCATTATATGTTTCCATGAAATTTTATTGATGGTTAATTTCATCATTATTTGTTTCCATCAAATTTTATTCATTCATGGGGGGTGAAGCATCATACATAGACTCATCATCAACAAAATAAAAAACTTGGAACTTTGAATGTGAACTTCCAATAGTAACTAATTCATTATTATTCATTTCATTATGGTCAATTTCATTATTATTCATTTCATTATGGTCAATTTCAACACTTTTTAATTGATTATAGTAAATTTCATCATTGCTTAATTCATTATCATCAATTGGCTCATTATCTATGGCATTTGATTCATCAGGATTAGGGTTTGTGCCTTGCTTACCATGAACTTTTTGCATTAGTAACTTTTGTTTATATTTGAAATATTCTAATTCCTCTGGTGTTTTTTTCTTCAAAAAATTCCTCTTCCTCTTTGAACATGATCTAAAACCCATCAAAAAGGATAATTTGCAAATTTTTAAAGGCGGGGTCAAGTACATAGGTACATAGATCTTGCAGAAGTACGTAAAAATGTTTATGGGGATATAAGTCTCGATTTGGGATAAAAATGGTCATTAATAAGTGATATTATCACTAAAATAATAATAATTCAATCATTTTAGATAATGCGATCACACTTACAAAAATTGATCATCTTATGTTATCTATAAGGTCCCAACCCATCCAACCCATCAAGAAGTTCAGATTGATAATAACGTGATCATGTTATTACATAACATAATTGTATTTTTATTGATATAAGCTTTGGGGTTGGAATTTGGAAATGAAGGCCAAGTGTTTCTTATGTTAATAATAATAAAATCACGTTATTAAATAACACAATCATGTTATACTTAATATAGATAAGAGATTATGGATTGGGGATTAAGGCATTAGTGCATAGGGTTTATGGATTAGGGATTAAGGATTACAATTTATGTTTTAGGGATTAGGGATTAAAATTAAGGTCCAAAGTGAAGGTGCATGGCTACGGGGACCTTTCCTATAGATTGGCTTGGATTTATGGATACTCATGTTTCTTCCTAAGTTAAATCCCATAGTTTTGCATTGACATTGTGATGGAAGGGAAATGGCTCCCCATAAATTTAAATGACTTGTGCATTTAATAAAATAGCAAGTAGCATGCTTTTATGACATACGTGACACAAAAATGTTTTTGAGCATGCTTCCCAAAGTACATTAAATGCCATATCACTTGTGGTTTAAATTTATTAAGTGGCTGACCAATACGTTTCCCAAAGTGCATTAAATTCCATGGTCTTACTTCTTAAGTCATGTGATTTAGGCCAAACTGAGCCATGTGAACTTAATTATTAGTCTAAAAATGATGTTAATTGGGAATAAAATGATTGGTTCAAGGTTTAAAGAGTTTATATTTGTGGTTTAGAGTGTAAGGATTAAGAACTTTGAGGATTAGGGCTTATGGTATAGGTTTTAGGGTATATTTATACAATCATGTAGGCAATTATGGCAAATTTAGGAGCCTTGAACCTATATATGTGATTACAAAATGTGAATTTGGGATCAATTATCCCTCACATCATCATAGATTGAGCATACAAAGTTAATTATGGTAATTAGTGATACAATTTTAACCAAGTTCATCCTTGTGAACCTAATTCTTACTATATATATATAAAGGATGTTAATTGGGGATAAATTTAATGGTTTAGGGTTTATAATTTAAAAGGTTTGGGGTTTAGGGCTTATGGCTTAGGGTTTAATGTAAATGGTATAGGGTTTGGGGTTAAAGTTAAATGGTACATGGTAATTTAGGTTTTAAGATATTAGATATAGGGTCCAACCACTAAGGTAATAGAAGAACATTTGAGATACTTGTGACACCTATTTATGACTTGATTACCTTCATATTTGCATTTTTGATAAAAGTAGGGTCAATTATGCCATGTACATGTTGCATACATGTTATTAAATTGATTGAGCCATAAATTTTGTTTAGGGGCTCAATTTTTCCTAGATGATGCATGAAATTGCACAAATTAACTAATTAGATCAATTCATGATAGAAGATCGATCTTTTGATTTTTCCCCAAATCATATCTTGTTATTGAAGGGGTTTAAATTGGCCTCAAATGCCTCATTGATTAAAAGAATCAAATAGCTCTCCTACTCTTTGGTTGATTAGGTTAAATGGGCTTGAAATAACCCTAATTTACTAAACAAATGAACATCTAGATTGGTACTCCACAGGATTTAACCATAGGTTTAAAAGTGAATTTCATGACATCTCATGATAAAATTAGTTATATTGTAAGACATGTATGTTTGTGGTATGTAGTGGGAATTAGGGATTAAGGCTTACAATTTATGTTTTAGGGATCATTAGGGATTAGGGCATAGGGTTTAGGTTTAAGGACCTATATATTAGTGTCTAATCACTAAATATGCCATGTGTTCAAATTAGATTCTTACTACAAAGGATGTTAATTAGGACTAAATTGAAGTTGGTAAATACCTTGAAAGTAAATGGTTTACAACTTAGGGTATAGTGTTTAGGGTTTATGGTTTACTACTTCTAGGTTCTAATGCATATACATAATTCAGGGTACACAAGGTCAATTGCAAAGATAATTGAGGATAATTTGAATCACTTGGACCCATTTATGACAATAGAATGCATTTTTCAATTGTTATTATACCACGGATGTTATCATGAAAATTGAGTAAATTAGTCAAATAGGGAAATCAGTCATGTGATTTAGGCCAAACTGAGCCATGTGAACTTAATTCTTAGTCTAAATGATGTTAATTTGGGATAAAATGAGGGGTTTAAGGTTTAAAATGTTTATATTTATAGTAAATATATTCCAGGGGTTAGGAAATTCAAGGATTAAGGATTAGGGTATATAAGGTACAATCATGATGGTGATTAGGGAAAATTTGAGATCCTTAAATGTAGATTTGTGAGTAAATAATATGAATTTGGGATCAATTATCCCACACATCATCATAGATTGAGCCTAAAAATTTAATTATGGCAATGATTGATCTAATTTTAACCAAGTTCATCCCTATGAACCTATTTATTAATATATATAAAGGATGTTAATTGGGGCTAAATTGATCCCAGGGGCCTACTGAGCCTCAATGTAAGGAATTTTATCCATATGATATCACTTGGGGATCCAAGTGCTCACCATATTAAAAAAAAGTATTTTTTCAATTTGATATGCAATTTAGTCCAAAAGATCTATGTACAAGGAATTACATTCATATATAATGAAAATTGGGGCTTACTTGGCCTTGATTGCATACCATAGCGAACCAATCGAGTATTTGGTTATAGATGATACATAATTGGGTCCAATTTAGGCTTTTCAAAGGAATTGTGTCAACATAATTTTAATTAGGGACCTAATTTCACACCTTATTCAAATGATTGAGTGTTATCATGAACCTGATATGAAATCATGACCAATTGACCTCTCTGTAAGGAATTACATCCATCTTTAATAATAATCAAGATTCTGATTAAACACTAAATTTAAATAAAAGAATATTTGGTTCAATATGATCTATAAAATTTAGTCCAAACAAGCCTTGCGTAAGAAATTTCATCCTTCTAATGTCAATAGGTGGCTATGTTGGTCCCAAATACATAACATATTGAATCAACCAAGTACTTAGTTTAGTTGAATATGCAATTATGGCCAACCAAGGCTCATGTTAATGTCAATTATAACTTCATTGGCCCCAATTGTAAACTATATTTAGCTAATCATGTATTTGGTTTTATATTATACATAATTGTGGCCAACTGAGCCCCATCAAATTAAATTTGTCCATATAATGTTTGATTTGGGTTCTATTAGCCTTGATTACACACCATATTGACCCAATTGATTATTTAGGTTTAATATGATATGCAATTGGGACCACTCAATCCCCAAGCAAGGAATTACATCCATCTAATGTCATTTGGGGCTCTAATTACACCATGTTAAATCAATATTTTTTTAATACTATACACAATTTAAGACAACTAAGTCCTATGTAATTAACTGCTTCTACCTAGATTATCAGTCAAGGCATTTTTCACCCCATTCAAGAAATTATGTCCATCTAACTTGTCCATTATAAATAATTCCCATAATTTCACATCATATTTAACTAATCAAGTATTTTCTTCAGTATAATCTATAATTAAGAGTAATTGGTCCCCATGTAAGGAATTCCTTCAATATAATGTCAATTAGGGTTTTGATAGCACACCATATTAAACTAATTGAATATTTACTTTAATCTAATACACAATCAGGGTTAAATGAGCCTTAAGAAAGGAAATATGTCCATATGATGTCAATTAGGTCTCTAATTTCACACCATATTATAAAAAGCAAATTACTTAGTTAGTTTGGTATGTAATTGGGGCCAACCAAGTTCCATCCAAGGAAATATGTCCATCTAATGTCAATTTGGGATATATTGGCCTGATTGCACACCATATTGGGATCAAAGGAACAATAAATTGATTCATAGGTTAATACATATCCAATTATCATTCAATGCTATCAATTATTGACAAGAACATTGGGTTCAAGCAACAATCTTAATCTAAAACCAATATTTTATCTTAAGACTACTAGGCCTAGTGGCTCTTATTCAGGTTTTAGAATGTTAAGAATATATAATGTGATCATGTTATTAAATACCATGATCATGTTATTAACGTGATTATGGTATTTGAATTTGAATTCAATTCCCATGCCTTTTGGCTCTAGAATGTCTTGGATTCTTGAGCCAAAGACTTGGACTATCAATGTATACCTGAGTTTTAAAAGGTATGAAAATAAACAACAAATTTCAACTTTGATTACCAAATACACTAATAATTTTAATGTGAAAATTCAAAAACTTGATACCATTTCGATGAGCACACTTTCCTCTTTCCAAAAATATGAATCTTATAATTTTTAGACTAATTTAAGGTTTAAAACTATATTTATATCTAACTATGCCTTTTTTAGGCCACTACATGCTGCAAGCATACATGCCTATACATGTTATGTAATTTGTCTTTCATTGATCCAAGTGAAAAAAAATTATATGGTGAAGTAGTACACATAATTATACACACATTCAAAAAAAATTGATTTTCATTTTTTTTGAGATAGTTAGGTGTGACTCACAGATAACTATCCATTTCTTTGTCAATTTTTAGGATTTATTTAATTGAAAAATTCATAAAAAATAGTATTCATTAAAAATATACAAAAAAATATAGGTGAAGTGATATAATATTTTATCTAAATTTTCTCTAAAGGGTTTCAAATAATATTGAACTCTGCTAAAAAAATGGTCCACATCACATCCATTTATCTACTATGTTTTCTAAAAAAATAGGAGTTTCTCTTTAAATTTTAGATGCTTGACCTAGTTATACTTAACAATTTTTAAAAACATTTAATGTTTTGGAAACTAGACTTGAAATGATACATTTCATGTTTTTACACCATCTTCAAATTTGGAGTGTAGATATCTCAAATTATCTATAGAATTTCAAATTTCTAAAATTTTAAAAAAATCATGTCCACAAGAAGGCCACTTTTTGTCCCCCAACTTTGTGCACTTACCATATTAATAAAAAGATAACTTTTTTTATTTAATATAAAATAAGAATAAGATGCCTTTCATGAAAAGGAAGATCATGCAAAGTAAATAGGCACAACATATTGAAGGAAAATAAAATTTATACATAAAGATTTTGAGAATTTGAAAAGACACAGAGATACAGATAGAGAGACAAGGAAAGAAGAAGGGCATATAGGCAAAAATTGAAGAAAGAGAAGAAATCAAATAGAGAGGAAAATTATTCATTCAAGTGTCTTCATCAGGAAAGGTTGGAGGTTGGTTATGTATTATTATTTTTGAGAATAATATAAAGTAGATTACAAATGCCAGTCAATAATATCATGCTAGGTTTATTCAATTGTGTGCTGATTATACTTTTGAAACAAACACTGAGTATCTGGTAAATTGATGGAGTCAGTGATTGAAACACCAAGATTTAAGTTAGAATTATAAAACATTATTTTTATATTGGTTGTCTTTTATTTATATTTTATATATGGCGTATTACCTTCATTATGACTAGGCCTGTATAATAAGATTGTGAGCAACACTTTATTCTATTGGCTATAAAATATATTTTAGACCTGCCTTCCATCTGAATATAACTACATCCTCATCATTTTTACTGATATATATATATATATATATATCTATATATATATATATATATATTTTAAGTAGAGGGTCATCTTGATGAGTGATGAATTTTTCCTATTATAGCTGCATCTCATCTTAGATTGGCTATCTTGTTGCAATGATTGCATTTTACTTCAAATTTTCATTAGTTGAGTCAATTAATTAGAAATGCCTTGTATTGTGTTAAAGCACTGAGTATTTATTCAAAGTTGAATCTTTAAAGAGTTGAGCCTTTTAAAGCATTACATCATATGTTTGAAGAGCCAAATTAGTGAAGCTCCAGGTCACAATAAAGGAAGTTGCTGGAAAATTAGTAAGTTAAATAACTGTGAATAGGAATAGTAGAGCTTAATATAGAAGGCTAAGTTTTAAAATTAACACCATGTACAAATAGAAGTCACCCAGCCTTTAATGAATAGTCTAGACCATAAATTAATGCTAGACTATGTTTAATTTGATATTGGCAACATCTTGATTTTAAGGTCAACGTGGTTGTGTTTATTATATCATAAACACTGGGGCATTTTATTAAACATGAGTTTATATTTTATTAAAAAATGTTGAGTATAGAAAATATAATGCCAATTTTAAGTGGCATACTGTTGAGTATGAAATATTAAAAGTTGTGTATCCAAAGGAAATCACTCTCCTTGAAATAAGTGTTGCCTCATTAAATGGTAATGGTTGAATTTTAATAAAGAAGTCACTGTGTCTTTTTTTTATATCCAAGGTTTTGAAGAGGACCCCCCATTAATGAAGGGTGAAATACCCCTATTCCTCAGGCTTTACATCTGCCCCTAATCCTCAACACAACATAGGGTACTCAATAAGAATTGAACTCAAGCCCTAGGTGACCAAAGTCATTGATCCTATCCACTTGAGCTAACCCTTTGGCCTGAAGTCACCGTGTCTTTATTTGGAGTGTTGGACACATAAATTAAAATACCTAATGTTTTGGATAAAACATTGAAGTCTTTTAGTGGCTATGTTGAAATTGTTAGAGGCTATGTTTCCCAAATTTATTGAGTGATGCTGAGTCATTAGCTAAATAATGAATTAAAAATTTAATAACATTGACAAAGTGATTTATAGCACTGGGCATGAGAAATTCAAATTCTAGGTCTTTATAAAATAACACTAAATATATATTAAACATAGAAAATCTAATAGGAAGCTAAATTTATAAATAAAGCATTGAGTTTAAATGATTTAATTGAGCTTTATTTAAATTGAGACCCTGTTAACTCCAGAAAAAGAAATTATATTTCTTCTTTAATGCAAGATCGAATGTTTGGTGGAAATTTATTTTGCCTCAGATTTTTGTATCATGGATTGAGCATAATTGCACTACCAACCAAAGTTGTACTTTAAATGAGTGTGATTATCATAAAATTCTATTATATAGCCAAATCATTTAAATAATAAATATTATGATCTTAGGACATAAGAAGAAGATTATTTTGAGATGATTGTTCATTTAGACCCTCTAATCTATATCAAATTAATTGATGAGCTTAAGTCAATCATGTTTTGATGTGATAATTTATTTCCATATAAGGACTATGTTAGAATTTTGTAAGTTTAAGGATATCACTATGTTGGGTAAATAATAGCAAATATAGATATTCTTTAGAAATGTTATTATTTTATCTAATTAATACTTTATCCTGAATGGATATATTTATATGATCTAAATTTATGGTTTTGCTGAGAATGCTATTAGAGACCAATAGTATATCAGTATCACAATAGTGTTATGCTATATGATGTCAAGGTCAAAAAATTAGTAGTGTCATGATAGGACGAAAAATTGTGAGTAGTATATTTGTGAGAGTATTTCATGAGTAAGTGATTAAACTTTTCTATAAAAAATAGTGCATTGAAATGTGTGCATAGAGATGGTATTTTCATCTAATTATTATACCCAGAGGGTATAATCTAGTAATTGATGGTAAATAAAATTGTGTGTAAGACTATGTATTCATAGTAGGAAACTCATGTCTAACAATCTATAATGTTATGGAATGTCAAAGATCTCTACAGTACAAAAGGTACCTAGAGGGTAATTAATATATTTGTTATCTCTTGATCCACACCTGAATAATTATATATGTTGAGACATAGACCATATAGGACTCGAACCTAGGACCTTCCATACGCTGTTGGAGTGCTCTACCACTGAGCTACTAGACCCTCTTGGACCAGTCCATCTTTGGTCTGAGTGTGGCTTAACACCAACACCCCCCCTTAAGGCACACCTCTTGTGTGCTTAGGGCTCTTATACTAGGCCTGGCTCTGATACCATGTTAGTTTTATGATTAGATTTGAAACAATTATAAAATGCAACGCAATGAATAATGAACACAACAATATACCTTGGGAAAAACCCTCCAACTTGAAGAAAAAAACCAGCAACAATATATCTCTTATATATTGAATAATAAGAACAACAATCTACTTTACAATGAATTATCTTCCTTATTCTTCTTGAACAATGAGAAATCACTCTATATATGTACAAGTGAGAGGAAAGAGACACATCTCTTCAATTTCCCTGTCGACCTCCACCAAACAAATTATGTCTTAAATAATATAATAAGTTGGGCTAGAAGTGAGAGCCGATGCTACTCCTTCAACATCAACACTCCCTCTCAGCTAGGGAGGATACTTCTAGCTACATAAGATATATCACCTCATCGTGATGTCAATCACAATGACTACAATAATGTATAGTATGTACAAGTGTTCATCACTTTACATGACATCCACCATGGTTCTCTTAGAGGGTGGAATCAAGGGATTTCACCTTGAAATTCTCTCACATAAAAGAACTTGTTATCAAGGAATTTCACCTCGAACTTCTCTCATAGAGAAGAACTAGTTATCAAGGGATTTCACCTCAATTTTTTTTCTCATAGAAAATAACTCGTTATCAAGGGATTTCACCTCGAACTTTTTCTCATAGAAAAGAACTCGTTATCAAGGGATTTCACCTCGAACTTCTCTCATAGATAATAATTTGTTATCAAAGGATTTCACCTTGAACTTATCTCACAGAGAAAAACTCGTTATCAAGGGATTTCACCTTGAACTTCTCTCATAGAAAAGAACTCATTATCAAGGGATTTCACCTTGAACTTTTTTCTCATAGAAAATAACTCATTATCAAGGGATTTCACCTCGAACTTCTCTCACAAAGAACTTGTTATCAAGGGATTTCATCTCGAACTTCTCTCACAGAGAAGAACTCATTATCAAGGGATTTCACCTTGAACTTCTCTCACAGAGAAGAACTCATTATCAGGGGATTTCACCTTGAACTTTTTCTCATCGAAAAGAACTCATTATCAAGGGATTTCACCTCAAACTTCTCTCATAGAGAAGAACTCATTATCAAAGCTTTGGTAGCTTCTATAATAGATCTGTTCTACCTTTTTGCAACACCATTCTATTGAGGATTGTAAGGGACACAAAACTCCCTCTTAATCCCTACTTCAATGTAAAAGTTATTGAATCTTTCAAAGGTATACTCCCCTCCATTGTCAGATCTCATAACTTTGATTCTTTTCCCAGATAAGTTCTCTACCTGAGCTTTAAACTCTTTAAACCTCTCAAGTACTTCTTTAGATTTCATGACACAACCTTTGTAGGTACCTACATGCTCCTAGTATAATTTTGGAAGACACGTGACCATCTTCTCTATAATAGGTAGAGCGCAAAAGTGTAGGTGAGCCAATCTTCAATGTCAAAGATCACACAAGCTAGAGATAGAAGTAGTTATCCTATAGAGGCTCTCATGTCTAACTACAATTATAGGCATGGTGAGGTAGCTAGAGATAGAATTAGTTGGTGATTAATTGCAATACTCCCCCCTTAATCACAACTACTACTATCTATGATGCACAATAGATCTCTTTTCAGCTCTGGGGAACTCTTAATTATTGAATGCCATTCTATGATCATTAATACAAATTCTCAATGGCTATTGCTACCATCTCACAACACATTTCATTATTTACATCCTTCTTCAATACACAGCTACTCAGCTCTTTTCAACACCTTGTCTACTTTCACACTTATGTGGATTGCTACCACATCAATAGGCTATGGTCACAAAAATAATATATGTACATAATTTCTTGGATCAAACAGGGGCAATGGTGGTTATTTCAATCCACCAAAAAATTCTTCCTCACTTGCAGGTGAAACTCCAAAACACGCTCAGGTGCTAGAAGTATTTTCTTGACGCTCTCCCTCTCCATACATTTCTAAACCCATGCATAGAGCAACAAAAATTGAGTCTCAAATGGGAGCTTGAAATTCCCAATAGTTTCATAAGGATGGAACCAGGATGCAAATGGAAATGAAGGCAATATCTATGAAGCCAAATTATTCTCCACCAAAATAAGGCCCCCAACCTCGTGACATCTAATTCAATGCCCCTTATAAAAAAAATTCAAGATTCACCAACATGTCATGCTTGGCCTCCTCTTGAGCCTCCCCTTTTGTTCTCACTACACGAGTTGCTAAATCATAGAACTTGTTGTCTACAAAGCCAGCCCAAAATCTAGAAAGCTCACGGTCATATGGCTTGAAAGGCAGAAGTGGCTTGGAAGGCTATACCTCATCGATATAGTGGAGGATTATCAGAGACTCGGAGATGGGATTGCCATTATGAATGAGCATGGGTATCTTCTTGTAGACTAGATTCATTTGCAATAGTAGCTAAATCTTGGTGGTGGTAACATCTTCTACTTGGCATTCATATTTCACACCTTTCTCTTCTAATCCAATCAAGATGTGCATGCCAAAGGGACTCACCCACATGCTCAACACTTTCACTTCCTCCATTTATGCTCTCATTTCATCTTACATCACAGTTTTCCAATGTTGACTGCACTCTTTCTTATCTACAACTTTCAAGGACCACACTTCTTCTCCTTAAACTAATATACCACATAAATATTACAAAGTGACATATAATAGACATGCCACTGAATGACATGGAATTGTCAAGAATCTATGAGTATGGTTTTTCCATAAAAAATCAATGTATCACATAAAATCTTTAGAGGGTGGCATATGGTAGATGTGCCATAGAATGACATGCAGTAGTCAAGAATCATCACGAGCTCAAAATTAGTCATTCACAGCTGACATCTTGTAGCATTGACAGTGGCATCTCTCATGGCACTCAAAGTTGTAGCAATGAATGATCCTTTTTTAGCATTGCAGGATTGGAATGACACATCCCACCTGGTTTACAATTGGATAGGCATTCTGTGCAAACAACACATTGTTATGGGAATGTATCTCAAGAATTTGAGCTTGGGAGGCTTCTTCCCTCTTGAGCTTGGAAATTTATCATCTCTTCAACTCCTGGACCTCTCCCACAATAGCCTCAGTGGCTACAATCCTCTGGCACTCAAATGCCTTCAGAAACTGAAGGAACTTCACCTATCCAAAAATCATCTAACGAGAAGAATTGCCTCCAAGCTTGGAAGTCTAGGTAACCTACAAATTATATCTTCCTATAGTAACAACCATAGTGGTAGCATTATTGGAGCACTAGGGAACTATTCTATGCTGCAAAAGATTGACCTTGTGAAAAACAATCTGGTTGACAGAATTCTCAGAGAGCTGGGCATGCTCTTTCGCCTTTTGCACATTAATCTTGACAATAATAATCTCACAGGACCCCTACCACTTTCTCTCTTCAACTGTATAGAGCTCACAGTCCTCAACATTCCTACTAATGGCTTCTATTTAAACCACCAAGATTATGCACTCTCTTTTATTCATCTTCTGCATTCTCACTCAGAGCAACTGCAACTTCTCTTCTTCCTTCGATTATTTGAGAACTTTGGTTTCCATAAACTCAGCCAAGTAATTTTCTTCCAAGGTGAGCATGATTCTAAACCTCTATGATGTGAATTTGGATGCTCCTTCGAGTCTATCCTAAATTTTAAGACTGTTCACTATCTTAACTAAAATAGGGATAGACAGGGGATATAAAGAACAATATAGTATTGTTGCAATGATAAATCTGATTATGATCTTATTAAAACCTGATCTAATACCATGTTAGACATGGATCATCCAGGACTCTAACCTAGGACCTTCCATACGCTGCTAGAGTGCTCTACCATTGAGCTACTAGCCCCTCTTGGACCAGTCCATCTTTGGTCAGAGTGTGGCTTAACACCAACAATATATGTGTTATTTGTTACTTGAATAATATGTGTTGTATCATTTGGTAGGATATCATTTAGGTGTGCATACCATCTTGATAGTGAAAATTAATGTTAAAATATAATTATATTTAATGTATGAATTGTATGTTATGGTTATGCTTGATTGAATATGAGTGTATGCTTCCATGTTTCTATGGCTAGACTACTTTGTCGGACTAATTATGGGAAAACTAGTAGTCATGACTAAGAATACTAGACTAAGATAATATGGTTGTCTTGAGGTGTAGTTACTTGGATTTTATTGTAGGTAGTAGAAACATATAGTTTATTGTGTGTTTTACTTGGGTGGTATAAACAGTGGTCATTGTTTCCATTTTGGGATTGATTTTAATGAAAGACCCATTCATGCATAGATGATTATTTTTATATCTTGCTTTCTCCTTGTTTAACATGTGATGTGATATTTTTTCTAGGAAAATAAAATCCATAGTGAGTCTTTGAGTTATATACTATGTTATATATGAAACTATATTGATGATACTAATGGGCAGTGAGATGGATTCCACTAAACTAGGTAGTACCACTAATAGATAATCTGTTCAAGTGGTGTGTTATGAAATTGATTGATCTAAAATGATTGTATGAAAAATTTGATGAAAGTAATTTTATATACATTATATTTCATATTATTGGTTTTTATGCTATGTGATATCATGTTAGAATGAATTTATTTATGGTACATTGCATGTTTTTAGAAATCTTACAGCACATGGGGTACTAACATGTCTCACTAGCTTCTCGCACTGTTCTATCTACCTATCCATGAAGGGAGGGCTCTTTATTGATAGGGGATTGTGTGTGGGATCATTGGTTTATGGTTGGTGTGGTAAAGCACTTAGATGATTCTCTCCCTCATCCACTACAATACTACTTGGAGATGATACTTGAGATTATCAGTGATACATGAGTTGGGTTGACTCAAGCTCTAGAGAGCTTGGTATCTACTTATTGTATTAGGCCATATGCTTGAAGGAATGTACTTGTATATTTTATTAGCATATGCTATATTATTATACCAACTAAAACTTTGTCCTACTGTATTTGCTTTATGTGAAGTTGTATAAGATGTATATTGTATGCAGTAGTTGAAGTATAAGTACTATTATTTTTAGTTATGTTGTATTGTTTTATTTTGTGGAATGAATGTTACTTGTTTAATAGAAAAAAAAATATTGCATTTTCTAAGCACAACTTGAGGGGTTTTTACACCATGAATTGAAGCCCCTCTAAGTTGCCTACATGAACCAGGTGGTATACTAGCAATTTCTAAACAAAAGAATGCACTTTTGTTTAAACCTTCCTAAACTAGTCATTATTAGGTTTTAAAGGAGGGTTTAGGGGGTTTGGGAGTCTTAATCCTAGTTCTTGAATATTTTAGCTTGGGTTTATCAAATATCTACACCAATCCTAAGCTAATAAATTCTTTCACCTCCCATCAACATTTAGATTTCCCAAGCACAACATTTTAGCCTTAGTGAGCACTTGAAGGTGATCCTCTTATGAAGAACTTGATCTTTGAGTAACATCTGCATGTATTCAAGAAGAAATGTATATTATGGTGGATTATCTAGGGTCTGTGTTAGCCTAAAGGTATTTTTAAAATTGTAATAATGTTCCCTAAGAGGATTCAAAACCTTTCAACTCTTCAAACTGTCTTCTGCTCCACTCCCTTGATGGCACAATCATGGTGGAGGCTGAGTATTATTTTGTTTACACTCTTCAAACATGAATTTTCACCTACACACTAGCCTATGAACCATATTTTATTCATTTATACCTGGATAAATACTTTGGATACCTTGGAAGGTAGAATTAATGAATTCATAGTGCCAATTGTCCTCTTTGTAGTGCATATAGCTAAATGAGTCAACACCTACAACTCTCTGTCTGATGGACCAGTCATGGAGGTTAGTATAGAGACCAGAAAAAGGTTTAGTTAGGTGCTTTTGGAGTCTCTCTCCCTTATCTAACTCATTTTGCACATGAGTATCCTCTGTATCTCGATCTTTGAGATCGAACTAGCTTTTTAGGCCTTTTCTGTATGACTTTGACCTTGCACATGCCAAACAAGAATCCATGGTGGTGCTCAGAGTATTTTAGAAGACCTTAAAGGTGATTTCATGACCAAATCCATACATTTAGGTAGTTTTTAGGGTGATATTTCATCATTGGGTCATTTATGGGCTTTGTGCAGGGTTTGAGATGTCCATCTTCTTAATGATGGTTCATAGAGTATGGATGTCCAAACATAAAAAAATACCATGATTTTTATTAATATGAACCCCACCCCCACCCCTAGCCCCATATATCATGAATATTATGGATTCCCTTGCAAAGGTTCTTTGGAGATATGAGCATTAGAAGGTGAGGTTAGGGTTATTTATAGGCAATTTTGAGTCCTTATTTTCTTATAAATCATTCATAAAACTTACATCCCCCTAGGATCTCTATATTATAGGATCCTTATGGTAGATTGGGTGAGCATGTGAACATGCCCCTCAAAATGCTTGTATGTAGGTGGACTAACTTGAGCTATGTTTTAGGTAATTTGGGTTACTTTTTCCACCTTATGAAACTTAAAACCCCTTTATTGGGTTGAAACATTCTCTCACTACTCACATTTTCCATTGGATTGGCTACCACAACTTGCAAAGGTCCCAAGATACTACCAAGGTCTGTGTGTGAGTCTACCTACTTGCCTGTGTCACTTCATCTCTCAAGTCTTTGACTGTTGGACCAAAAACTAAGCCTTTAGGGGAGATTTATGAACCCTCATCATCAATATTAAACTTAACCAAGACCTCTTAAGCATCTCAAATAGCATACATACTTCCCAAACCTTGAATGGGCCCTCAATTCATGATTTTCTTGCACTAAACAAGCCTTGGTCTGAGACAAAATAGTGGGTATACCCATTATTTTTCCTAGATAAGTGAATATATGGAACCTTTAATCAGGTCATGACCACCATATTTACTAATTTTTGGAAGGGTCTCATATCACTTCTTTATCTCAAATTAACCACAAACTATCTATTGACTGATTACTCAGGCATGCAAAATTTGACATGGTCTATAAGATTGCTTCTAGGGGTATTTAATACCATGGGGGGGGGTTTATCACTTACTTTTAATAATAATTATGACCTAGTGGTAGCTTTATAACACTATATTTCTTTTGCACCCCATATTTTCACTCAAACTTAAGTCCCATACTTGCACCTGCCTATGTGTTTTGATGACTATGAGGACATTATCCTATCACTTCAAGAGTAATGGCCATCATGGTTTTAATCTTGGTATGTGTACCTTTCCCTCCCCTTAATATGTATTTTTTTGTCTTGCATTAGATGAGTTAGAAACACCAACATAGACTAATAATGCCACCCTATTGCCTTCCTCCACTATGACTATCTGCAAGTTTCTTACCAAGCCCATGTGAGGAAGGGAATGACTTGTATAAGGCTTGAACCTTATGTCACAAGTGGACCACATAATACTTAAACCTCCTTAGGATGCATATACTATGATTCTCATGTAAACCCTTCATGTTTTGATCAATCTATCTAATATTACTTGGAATCTTGCTACAATAGCCCTAAAGGCTAGCTATAGGTGCACATTTGCACTTTCACCCCACTACATGATCTTGTGGGTTTAACAGCTATGAAATTATGCTCTTGATGGTTTCAATGAAGTGTGGAGTATCACCTTGGTATGATCTAATATTTAATGGAGGATGGATCGATGAAGGAGGGTAACAGTGGATGAGGTTGGAGTGGAATGAACATAGAAATAGGGCTAATGTAGTGTAATGACAGTGAAAACATAATAGAGTGATGAAAGTGTGAGAATGACATGGAATGAACACTATACTCCTCCCAAGACCAATCTAAGTGGACCCTGTAGACACCTTGGTTTATACATAATAAACTGTGTAAGTTTTGAGGAAGGAATGAGGTATATATGGTCTTAAAATGAAACATAGGATTCTTAGAAATACCTTAATATCTATGAAAAAAACCTTAAACTCTACAAAATGTGATCGAGTGGTATGAAGGTATTGAAATAGGTCTTCTAGGACTATGAATATAGTATGGGGGATTGGAAAAAATGTTATGAAGGCATAAAGGTAACCCACCACCACTTTACCATCTATTTCACATAATGTGGGGTACATTAGAGCCCTGTAGGTGTGTTTGAACTACACACACATTCTACCATATAGTGTCTCTTGTATAAGCACACATCTCCTTCTCTTGGGGTGTTCTGAGGAAATAAGAGGAGAATTGAACCTTTAATCTAAACAAGGAGGCATTAAGGGTCTTGAAACATCTTCACCAACTTCTCAACTCTTCTTGTAGCCTTTGATAGAGGCACTAAAACTTTATTTTTTTCACAATTGGTCTATAGACCAAACACATAAACCATTCAAGGAGATTTTCATGCTACCCAATCGCACACATGTGGATTCAATATTGAAATCACCATGGGAGGACTCTACATGACTTGAGAGAATAGGATATATGATAAATTTTATAAAATAATGGAAAATTATTTGAAAATTATTGACTAAAAAAGTGCCTTTGAAGATGAGGGGGGTGAAAAATTTCCCTAACTTCTTAATGAATATTCATAAAGGACAAAAAATTAGACTCTAGATAAATTCCATAGGTGATTAGCTCCCTGAGTCTATCTTCCATGGGTAAAATCTTGGATCCCCCACTCACCTCCACCTGTTAAGATAAGTATGAACCTGAGGGGTCCTCTGAACATGCTAATGAGCTCAACATATAGGAATAATGGTTTTGAGCTCCTAATTCACTAAAACACACTTATCCTTTCATAATTAGACTTATCTAAACTCCCTCTACTAGAATATGCCTTTGACTGAGCTAGTTTATATAGTACAGATCGATACTATTGAATAAACACCTACAAAGTACCATTTTTATTGCAAATATTCTTACTTTAGACCCAAAATGTAGCTAACTGATGTTGTGGAGGGAAAATAGGGGGGAAGAAAACATTTTGACTTAGTGGTACAAAATGAGGAAGCAGAAAGGTCATAATTTAGCAT
Source organism: Torreya grandis (assembly GCA_037957365.1). Lineage (NCBI taxonomy): Eukaryota > Viridiplantae > Streptophyta > Pinopsida > Cupressales > Taxaceae > Torreya > Torreya grandis. Next base: position 271,414 of record JARHVA010001959.1, on the reverse strand, counting down.
GTGTGGGCCCTCTTTAGGGAAAATGAGCATTGACCAAGGCAATAATGGATCCAAATGAGGTATGAAACCATCCCATGATGGATTAATTAGGATAATGAGGTCTTTTGGAGTAATATGGTATTATTCATCAATCAAGTCTAAATAATATCTCATTATGACCAAAACCATTGACCATGGTCAAGCATATGGCCTTAAAGGAGGTTTATCAATGGGATCACTATGTTAAAACACCTAGAACACATCAATGGTCAATGAAACCTTGACTAAAATATAGAACATCCCCTATAATGATTCTTGAAAGCTTAAGAATGGGTACACCTCTGATGATTGTGAATGACCCATGTGTCTTTAGACCTTTACCAAGTTGTCTCCTCCATTTGCCTTCATTAATGTATCTTTCTCATGTTGATGACCCTTTAAGGTGGATAAGGTATAGCTAGGCACTTTTGGACACCATGAAACTACATTAATCAGGTTTGAAAGGAGGTATAAAGACCTATAAGGATTTCTAAGGCAAGTTTGAAACATGACTAGATAATGGACTGACTAAACACTCCTCTCAACTTATGACATTACTAACAATGATTATGCCAAATATGGATGATGAATATAAGCTATAAGGTTGGTCAATATATAGGTCTAAGACTAGAAATTGACCAACATTTTTGGTGACTTAACAAGCTGGTCATGGAACCCAGAAAATTGATCAAACTTGTCCATGATGACTAACATATAGAGCACAAAAGCAACATAAGATCTAAATTAACCTTGTATACTCTTAAATAAATGAGATACAACCAAAAAATAGGAAATAACAAAGAACAAAACACACAATTATCAAAAAAATAGGCTTAAACAACAAACATGACACTTGTACAAGAGCACTTGGAGGCTAAAGAAAACCTACCTACCTATGTACAAAGGAACATAAAAGAGACTTCGTATTAAAAATTAAGATACCTCATATTGATATGGATGAGAAGGATATCACCACTAAATTTATCAAACTCAAAGGCATTTCTCAACTTGCAGTATGTGATAATATAAGGTCTAGTCTAAAGGCTATCAAACTTAGAGTACTTTCCTAGCTTTACACAATCCTCATCCCACTTGAGGATTGCATCTCCTTGTTGAAACATTATAAAAGAGGCTATCTTGTCAAATACTTATTAACTTGATGATGATTATACCACATTGTGTGTATGGAACTATATCTTGTCTCCTCTAGTTATCTTAGCTCATTAATCCTCACTTGCATAGCATCATCCTCTAGGAGCTCAAGTTGGTGTGCAAGATCTAGTATAAGAAGCTCAAGGGATATAGGAAGCCTTGCCTCTCTACCATATACAAGGAGGTATGGGGGGTTTACATTATAATTCTTAGGTTTCACTCTATCTTCTCATAGGGAACTCCTCAATCTAGTATTTGACTCCCTTTAACTATCCTCCATTGTCCTTTTGATGGACCTCAACAAGTTCTTATTTGTGGACTCTGCTATTCCATTTCCTTGTAGGTAATAGTTAGAGGATGATTTGAGATATATTACATGTGAAGTAGCCCACTCACATACCTTGATTATATTGAAGGCCAATGAACTATCAGAAATGATTGTTGAAGGCACACCAAATTTGGTCACAAGGTTGTCATACAACTCTAGGATATAATTCTTATTGGCTTCTTTGAGGGCTGCTTATTCAACCCACCTTTTGAAGTAGCATGTGGATATAATAATTCACTTGTGTCTATAATTTTAATGGGAATGTATCATCCCTATGAAATATAAGCCCCATTGCATGAAGGGTTATTCTACTTGTATTGGTTGCAAAGGAAGGGCAACTCACTTTTGCTTGCCAATGAATATAACACATTTTGAACATTTCCTTACCTAAGAGTGTGAATCTCTAAACAATGTGGGTCAAAATTACCTAGATATAATTACCTTGGAGGATGTGGTATTGGTATCATAATTTCCACCAGTAAGACCATCATGGAACTGTTTAATTAACTTGTCCACTTGGCATGATTCCACACACCTCAAAAGCATGCCTCATATGTCCTTCTTAAAAAGTAATCCATCTACCGATACATAGGGTATAGTTTGAAACTTAAAGTACCTCCTCTTGTCTCTATCCAACCCCATAGGGCATTGGTCTAATTGGATAAATATGATCACATCATGTGTCCAACTGAGAGGGGTGTTGCTTGCAACTGCTTGTTGGCTATCATAGACTACCAACACTTGATATTTGAGTTCCTTTACCTCTACTTCAAGGTGCTCACACAACCCTATGCCAATGATAATATTTTTAACTATAACTTCAAGGTCATACGCCATTTATTTTTCTACCCATCCATCTCTCTTCTCATTGAGGTCTCTATTGAGTTTGAACTCCTTGATTCTTGGGTGTAAAACCATGAGTATGATCTTGCTATTTGACACCATGTTCATAAATTTATTCAACCTTATAACCATAAAAAGAACATGTTTTTATAAAAAACTATACCTCTCTTAATATCCTTCTAAGGCCTAACTAAACCAAGTAATAGGCTATTCTAGGCCTTCACCATTCTAATACATTAACATGGTAGAAATTGCATCTAATGTAGAGAAGGCATACAAGTAGAATTCATTGATAAAATTAGGATTAAGGAGTGTAGGAGAATGAGATATGTCCTCCTTGATGGACTCAAATCTCCTCTTACCCTCTTTGTTCCATGTAAACTCCTTGTATTTCCTTAGTATGTGGGTAAGAGGTTTGACCAACTCTACAAAGCTTGGGATAACTCTTCTTATAAAGTTAATATTCTCTAAGAAAATTTACACACATTTATTATGCTTCGGTAGGGGTAAGGATATAATGGATTCAAATCTCTCAAGGTCTATGGAAAGACCATATTTTGACACTACATGACCTAATAATCTACCCTCATGAATTGTAAAGATGCATTTCTTAGGATTCAATGACACTCCAAACTACCTGCATCTTTCAAAGACTAGTTTCAAGTGAGATATATAGTCTATTGGGTCCTTTGAGAAAAAAATTATGTCATCAAGGTAGATGAGAAACATTTAATTGATGAACCCCTCAAAGGCAACATCCATTATTCTTTGGAAAGTTTTCCTTGCATTGGATAGTCTAAAGGGCATCTTCATGTATGAACAAGTACCCCACTTTGTGGTGAAGGTAGTCTTATGCCTATCCTCTTCCATGACCAAGATTTTGTTGTAACCAAATTATCCATCAAATAATGAGAACCTTTGAGATTCTATAACTTTTTGAATAATCTAGTCCATTGAGGGCAGTAGGTAGTGGTCTCTTAGAGACAACTTATTGAGGTCTATAAAGTGAACACATAAGTGTATTTCCCCATTATTCTTCCTCATCTACAAAAGGTTTTATACCCATGAGGAATGTTCTATGAGGAATATTATCTTTGACTCAATCAGTTTGAACAAATCCTTTCTCATTAGCTCCTCCACCTTTGTATTGACAAGCCTTTGTTTTTATCTCACTAGCTTTGCAATGCTTTCCAATTCTATGGTGTGTTGTGAAAGTTTGGGGTCTAAGCCTTTCAATTCATGGTAATACCATTAAAACAAATATCAATACTCTTAAAATAAGGAAATAAAGTCATATATATCTTCTAATGTGTTAACCTTTTTTAATTTCAACTTGTCCTTAATGATCTCTACCCTCTCATAATGTTCTTCCTTAGTAGAGATACATACCTTGTCCTTTATCATATTTTCATCTTCTTTGAAGATTATTTTAAAATTTACAAGTCCCTTAGTCATTTTTTTGACCTTAGCTACATTATCTGATCATCATATTGGTGTTGGAACTTGCTTTGGTTCTTGTGACAGAATTCTGCCTCTTGCATGAGAAAACATATAATTTGCTTATCATTGTCAAAAACCTTCCAAATCACTTCATTTTTAGGTACATCTAACCTACATATGACCTTGATTTTGGTTTTATTTTGATTTACTTTGACACCCTCTACAATCTCATATTGGGCTCTAATCGTTGCAAGCCTATCTACATGGTAATTTACCTCCCTTGGTAAGGACTATATGTTGAATGCCAATAAATTTTATAAGAGGTCCTATAATTAGTGTTTATAATCCTTTAATTAATTATTATTTACTAAAATAATACTCCATACTTATTGTACAATAATATCACTATCACCCTTTACTTGGAGTTTGATACCTCTCCTTCTTGCTTCTTGCAACCCATGTAGAAGAGATTCATACTTAGTTGTGTTTGAGGTGCAGTTGAATTATAACCTTATATCTAAGTAGTATTTATGATTTTAAGGGGAAACCAACATCACTCCAGCCCCAATTCCATTATTTTAACTTGATCCATCAAGTAATAAGGTCCACAATCCATCATCTTCTTGATTTATGCTTGTTAGACTAGGCATAACAACACCTTTCTCATACATACAATACACTCCTGAATATACCTTCTTAATGGTGTTATCATCTACCCATTCATCCAAGTAGATATATGATATGACCTCAAGGTGATCATTAGGCTCTTGTTCACTAGCATTCTCATCTTGATCAAGTATGGAATAGTTGACATTGTAAAGATTGGGGATATAGGGTTCTAAGTGGAACCTTGAGAGAGACTTAGACCTAATAGTCACCTTAGTCCCATATATAGTCCTAAAGACCATGCATGACCAATATGAGTAAATTTAACCCCCAATTTTTTTAGTAAGGTCCCTAGATAGGCATAGGGAAAAGTATGGGGGCAAATCAATAACCATGACATCCTGAGTAATAACATAATTTGGACAGGATACTAATGTAATATTTAGATCCTTCAAAACACATATTATTTTAGTGGAAGAACCATATAACTATAAGACACCTTTGTCATTAGGCACATACTTGAGTTCTAACTTGACTACTATGGACTTAGGCATGATTGACGTTGAGGTACCATAATTTATCATACAATTGTGGACAAGACAGTCCTCTATGATGACTGACAAGTAAAATGGAGGGGGCTTAAAAACCTTAGGGTCTTGAAATTGAATAGGTTGACCATCATTGACATAAAAAATGCTTACCTTGTAAGGTGCTTTATTCACATGAGACAAATAGGAGAGCTCTTATTGGAGGTTATCTTTCTACCCTAGAATGGATATAACATTCCACATAGAAATGATAATGTTGGACCTCTTAATGTGATCTAAAATGTTGAATGGGAGATTGGTACTCTTAGACTGCATCTTGGAGGTGGAAGTATCACTTGACACTTGAGTAATTTTAGGAACAAATTGAGTTTTCTACTGCTGCCCATGTGTCTGAGGTATTTTTATGTTGGAGGGATCTTAGTGGCTATATTACGAGTGGAAAGCTATTGAGTGACTTAAGGAGGTGTAAAAGAGACCTTAGAATACCCCAAATTGTCATCCATCATCCTCCTTTTATCCCTTGTATGGGATTTAACTATATCATCTACCTTTTCTATAGTTTACCCCAAATTTACTGCCACATGTTCAAATATATGCTCCCCCTCTTGAAAATTCACACAAGTGGTATCATCTGGCACCTTGCCCATATTCCCTTGCTATTGGTTTGGAACCTTTGATGGTGTCATGGTAAGCAAGTCACCTTGAGTTATTAGAGGACCTTGTGGTGGAGGAGGCATTGTGTCATGGCCTTGAAATAAAGGAGCTTACTACCAACTAGGATTTTTATATGTTTCTCCACTTTCAAACATTACCATTTCATTGGACTTCCCCCACGATTGCTACCATTGGCCTTCTTGTGCAAGGTTGTTTTGTGTGGGTACCAAAGATCTTAAGCTACTTACAGCTATGGGGTTATAACTATTATATGGTTTGGCTTGAGTGATTTAGCCTTGGGCTTGTTGGTTTGGTGGGTAAGGAGGCTTGTTATAAGAATGAAATTGGTATGGGCCCTGATAAATGTTTTGATAAGGTCTATATGAGGTATGCTACTACCTCTCTAAAACCACCAGCTTGTTTTTTTTTGCTTTCAACAAGCCTTCAATTTTCCCAAGCCTATCCACTTAGATGTCATCTAATTGTCCTTCATTATTTGGAGCAAGCAAGGGAGAAATGGTGGGTGGGGTAGGCTAGAGCTCAGGAAAGAGGGGCATGAGGGGTTTTGGTGTTAGTTTCCCTACTTGTATCAAACAATTTACTACCCTTATAGAGATTTCATAACCCTTAGGAAAATTTGTCCCACCCATTGATTGGATCATTATTGCAACATATGAGTTCAAGGCTCTTAGGTAGTAAATAAATGCATAATTAGGTGTGGGATTTATGATGATAGGGACTCTATCATAAGTTCTTGAGAATTTATAGTTGAAATCAACCATATATTCTTGGGGTGCCCTCTTGATTGTGGTGAGATATTCAACTAGTGACACATGGTCACTCCTATCTACAAAGTTCTTACAAAGACACTCACAAAAAAAATACCAAGTGTTTATTTAGGTAGGATTTAGAGCTCTATACCATTACAAGGTTTTGCCTTTCAAGAATGTGGCTAGTAGTCTCATGGCTACATTTTCCTAGGTGAATTTATGCATTGCACAAGGGTTTGAAATGAAAATTATGTGCTCCATAGGATTGGTATAATTTTTCATGTAAAAAAAGGAAAAATTTTCAAGGATTCAACTAGGATATCATCATATTATTTGAGGTTAAAAGGGTTTCCACCATTGAAAGGTACACATGCTTTCAATCTAGGCCTTGTCATTAAGATTGGTGGACTTTTGGGAGACCATATATGGACATAATTTAAAGATTTTGGGAATGTGGGAGAATTTTAGGGTGTGAGTTTGGGATTTTAATTAGGAACCCTCTTTATCCTTACAATATCTAAAGGAAATTCAACAAACTGCACTTGCTTACTTTTTAAAGCAAACCTAGTAGAGATTTGGTGCATGAACTTGCCTTCTAATCTGTTGATGACTGTCTTAAGCCCTTATAATTTCCTTCCACATTATCAATATTTCCATAACATATGTCCAATTTCCATGATTTCTATCCCACTGGGCATGCCATAAATATTGGATTTTTAGGTTGCACCCTAGCTAAGGAGAGAAGTGTTCAAGTCATATCCTCAAACCTAGTCCAACATGGGAGTGACCTTTGACTATGGGTTTATCTAGTTTTCAAGTCACACCTATAGTTTTCATGGGGATAAATCCCCTAATATGATAATTCAATTATTTATAAGACCTAAATATTTCATGAAGAAAAAGGATAAGGATGTGAAAACTAAGCACGAATCTAACCTAGGTGGTGATGTACCAATTGATGGATGATCCACTCTCAACTATTTCATTTGATGACTAATGATGAATATAATGGAGAAAAGGGTTGATCATACTCCTCAAAAATGTTTCAAACATGAAGGTTTTGCATGAAGGTTAAGTAAATACCTATAACTTGAAGGACAAAAAGAGATAGGTTTGTGCAAGACACTATAGACTTATGACACATCAAGGGAAATATTACTTGCCAACACTTCACAAAACCTACAAGAAACTAACAAAATTGAAGCAAGGTACATGAAGGACATATAGATGATGAATAAGAACATACATTATGTATATCAAACTCAAATAAAGTACACTTAGAATTCAACTAGAATATGAAATTATCTTTTATGGCTTTAAATGAGTTTACAAATTGATTTTGGCAAAGCCTTACTACACTTAGTCAAGGGATGGAAAACAAGAGCTCAATGCCTAAATTTATAGACAAAATGGAAGACAAGAGAGGGAAATATAGGTGTAATAGGGGTCATAAATGAGCTCAAAGTGGCATAGTTAAATTATAAAAGTTTATCCCTCTCCTTGAGTGTTGAAACCCATTGGTGAACCCATTTTTGGCATTGTGGAGGATGTAACTCCTTTAATTATCCTCATTCATGCTTTGAAAATTCCAAAAATATCTCAATATTCCTTCATTTTTTATTTATGTAATGCATATGGGGTGTAAATAGGTCCTCTTGGTGCATTGAACATCCCATCCATTAATATGCATGCCAAATTATTCATGAGACTGCCTCTGACCTACAATAATGGATCCCATTCTAGTGTAGGCTCACCCATATGACTATTAAAATTCATGGATATGGTTCATTAATGGATTAATGCCACCCTTTTTTCCCTATATCCTTCCATTTTCATGATAAGTAGGCATGTGTGGTCTGATCTCCAACCTTCTGCTCACATCCACTATGTAAGTGGTCTAATAGTTATACTTAGAATATAATTTCATATGATGAGACATAGATAACCCTTAGATATCCTATAGTATATTGACATTGATATTCTTGAAGAGTCTTTCACCTATAACACACATTAACCTTGCATGACTAGGCCAATTGGACTACCTCACAGACTAGTAGTTTTAGAAGAGATGGTGAGAACATTATAGTCAATTCTATGTGCTATATTAACATTGGATAGATAGAAAAAGTCTTGAAATTTCTCCCTCCATGTTTTATAACTCTCCCTTTGGCTCTACAATGTAAATTCTGACTAAAATCCTTCAAATTTGCTTGTTTAGGTTACATAAGTACATGTTCCATACAAACCAAGACCATGAGTTGAAGCCCCACTAAGTTTCCTACATGATATAAGTGGTATAATAGCAAATTTAGAGAAAAATATTGAACTTTTGTTTAAACCTTCTTATACTAGTCATTAATATGGTTTAAGGGAGGTTTTAGGAGTCTTAGGCCTGGTTCTTAAAGATCTGATCTTGGGTTTATGAACTATCTACACCAATCCTAAGATAATAAGTCCCTTCACCTCCCATGATAATTTATATTTCCCAATCACAACGTTTTAGCCTTGGTGAGCACTTGAAGGTGCTCCTCTTGTGAAGAACTGTATCTTTGAGTAACCTTTGCATGTCTGAAAGTATAATGGTATATTATGGTGTATTCTTTAGGGTCTAGGTTAGCCTAAAGGGATTTGGAACAATGTAATAATGTTTCCTAAGAGGATTCAAAACCTTTAAAATCTTCTAACTATGTTCTGCTCCACTCCCTTGATGGCACAATCATGGTGGAGGATAAGTATTTTGTTGTCTACACACTTCAAACATAAATTTTGACCTACACACTAGCCTATGGAAAATATTTACTTCATTTATAGTTGAATAAATAATTTGGATACCTTGGAAGGTAGCATTATTGACTCCATATTGTCAATTATCCTCTTTATAATGCATATAGCTTAGTGCTCCAACACCTGTAATGAAGGTTAGTATGGATACCATCAAAAGGTTTATTTAGGTGATTTGGGAGTCCCTCTCCCTTCTCCAGCTTGTTTTACACATGAATATCCTCTGTATCTTTATCTTTGAACTCAAAATAGCTTTTCTAGGAATTTTCCATACAAAAATAACCCTACACGTGCCAACCATGAATCCATGGTGGTGCTGAGAGGACCTCATAAGACCTTAAAGGTTATTTCGTGGTTGAATCCCTACATTTGGGTGGGTTTTGGGGTGATATTTCATCATCAGGTCATTTTTGGGCTTTGTGTAGGGTTTGATATGTCCATAATATTAATGATGGTTCATAGAGTATGAATGTATAAACCTATAATAAAGGCCATGTATGTTTAGGTCATTGACCCACCCGTCTATCATGAATAGGTTGTATTCCCATACAAAGGCTCTTTAGAGATATCAACATTAGAAGGTGGGGTTAGGGTTATTTTTAGGCAATTTTGAGTCCTTATTCCTTAGCAATTGTTCATACAGCCTATCCCCCCATTGCTAATTAATTTTCCATGAATGTTTATCTCATATGGAGAATCAAATCCTCTTAGGAGCTCTGGATAAGAGGATGCTTATGCTGGAGTGGGTGAGCATGTGAACATGCCCCTCGAATTGTTTGTATGTAAGTGGACTAACATTATCTAAGTTTTAGGGCATTTGGGTTACTTTTTCCACCTTATAACACTTGCAACCCATTTTTTGGGTTTGAAACATGCTCCCACTCCTCACCTTGGCCATTGGATTGGTTACCACAACTTGTAGAGGTCACAAGATTCCACCAAGGTCTATGTGTGAGTCTACCTACTTGTCTATGCCATTTCATCTCTCAAGGCTTTGACTATTAGCCCAAACACTTATCCTCTATAGGAGATTTATGAACCCTCAACATAAATATCCACTTGAACCAAGAACTATTGAGGGTCTCAAATAGTTTGTATACCTCCCAAACCTTGAATGGGCCCTCAATTTGAGGTTTTCCTGCACTAGACAAGCCTTGGTTTGAGACAAAACAATGGGTATACCCACTATTTTTCCAAACCAAGTGAACATATGTAACATTTAATAAGGTTGTGACCACCATCTATAATAATTTTTGGAGCTAGGTTGTGCTTCGAAGGGTCCCATATCACAACTTTAACTCAAATTATCCCCAAACTATTTGTTGACTGAGCACTCAGGCATGCAAACTTTGACATGGTCTATAGGATTAATTCTAGGGGTTTTTATGACCATGGGATGGGGTTTATCACCTTATTGGAATGATAATTATGCCCTAGTGGTATTTTTTCAACACTATCTTTCTTACACATGCCGTCTTTTCACTCAAACTTAAGTTTCCTACTTGTACCTACTTGTGTGGTTTGATGACTATGATGACATCATCCTATCACTTTAAGAGTAATTTCCATCATGGTTGTACTCCTAGTAATGTGTACCTTTCCATCCCCTTCATATGGATTTTGTCTCTTTCATAAAATGAGTTAGAAACACCAACATAGACTAATAATTCCATCTTGTCACCTTCATCCACTATGGCTATTTGTAGGTTTGTTACTAGGCCTATGTGAGGAAGGGAATGTCTTGTATAATGATTGAAAATTATGGCACAAGTGTCTGACATCATCCTTAGACATCCTTAAGATGCATATACTATGATTCTCATGTAAACCCTTCATGTTTTGAGAAGTACATCTAATATTACTTGGAATCTTATTATAATAGCCCTAAAGGCTGACTGTAGGTGCCCATTTGCACTTTCACCCCACTACATAATCATGTGGGTTTAACATTTATGACCTTTGCTTTTGATGGTTTCAATGAAGTGTAGAGTATCACCTTGATATTATCCAATATTGAATGGAGGGTGGATAGATGAAGGAGGGTAATAGTGGATGAGGTCGGAGAGGAATGAACATAGAAACATGGCTAATGTAGTGTAGTTATAGTGGAAACATAGTTGAGTGATGAAAGTGTGAGAATGATATGGAATGGAAACTATACTCCTCCCAAGACCAATCTAAGTGGAACCTATAGACGCCCTAGTGTATACATAAATAACCATGTATTTTTTGAGGTAGGAATGAGGTGTCTCAAAATGAACTATAGGATTCTCA